>CM070760.1:1594069-1843782 GCA_036346245.1 Bonia amplexicaulis | reverse complement strand
CGTGTCGAACTTTTTTTATTTTTTTGCGAGAAGGTTAAAATAAATTAAATTATGGCTAAAATTACACTATAACTGATTAAAATTATATTATAGTTGATGATGACTTATTTGGTATTACTACATTCAAAAAATTTAAAAATATAAAAAAACTATTTAGCCCATCATAGATAATGCAAACGAATACTAAAAAAAGAACCAGCAAAAAAGCTTAAAAATGTTAAAAAATCAGAAAAAAAGTGAAATTTAGGGATAGTGAAAAATAAATCAGAAGCCACAAACTCAAGCCAAAATAAACGAGACCTTCATTTATAACTTTTCTCGAACAAATAAACATAATAATTTCTTTTTCATTATTTCAAAACAGCTTATCGATATAGCTTTTTAGAAACAACTTATTAACTTTTGTTTCGTTCGCTTAAACGTCCACATTAAAACTAAAAGTTATAAGTCACAGTTATAAACTATAAACTATAGTAAAAAAACACACCATACTGAAAGATGTTCAACCAATATGTTTATTATATCAAGATGAAAGGATGTTACACTGGCGGACTGGCCTAGTTAGGCATTCCCTTAACTAGCAAGAGCGATTAGAGAGCGCCCCGACGATGGCTTATAGTTTTTTTCACTGTACCTAACTTATTTTTAACTGATAGTGACTTATTTGATATAATTAAATTTAAAAAATAACTTATCTCATCACGAACAATACGAACAATGCGAAAGAATACGAAAAAAAGACAAAAAAAAACCTCCAAAATGCCAAAAAAAAAAGCTAGAAAATACGAAATTAAGGAATAATAAATTAGTATGACACAATCTTAAAAAAATTCCAAAATGCTTAATGTCTAAGATCAAGAGCTTGCCATGGTGCATGGTTCAGCATATTAGTATGACACAATCTTAATGTTTAAGATCAACAAATAACTCACAATCTCGTGTGCATGAAAGTAGGAATCAGATTTACAAAGCAAGCTGGGAGAATCCGGGTACAGCACAGAAGCAAAGCAAACATAAGTGTTTCTATGAAGTAACAGCTTTAGGCATAATTCCCTATCTAGGGAATATTTCGAAGCAAATGGCAACTGCAGCGCAACTAAAGCCTCGACTTAGTCCTTCCTCAGGTCGATGTATTCGCGCTTTGTACCAGCTTTGTTAATGACTACGATCTCCAACTTATCGCCCTGCATTGTTTGCATGTTTAGTGGTTGTACAGTGGCACTGGCAAATATAAGAGAAAAGAATGGTGAAATTATACAGAGAGCGAGTGTAACATACAGTGTAGATGTCCCTCTCAGTTGCGGATGCAAACACATCCTTAACTAGGTCGACGGCCTCCGACTCCGACAAAGGTGTGACAGCATCCTGCACATATTAACAAGATCGCAATGGAGTTACGTTGTAACACAAACTTGCTTGTTTAGTCAAACAGATGCTCATTGGAAAAGATCCATAAATGGGTCAGCAACACAATAAAAATGCAAAATTTTGGAGGGCTTACTCTTGCAGGGAGTAATAGTGGACTAGGTGATTTTAGTTGGTTGTCCAGCACAGGCATGATCAAAGTAGATCCTGTTCCCTGAGCACTGTAACCGGTTCTCTCATAGGACCCAACAGCATCATAGGTGAAAACACATCCTTTCCCTGCACAAGTATGGTACAAGCTTATTAGAGAAAAGAAAGTGTGTTTCTCTTCAAAGAACATGTAAAACGGGAAATGAAGAAACCAAATACAAAAGTCACACCTTCACTGTCAAGTCCACCAAGCACATTGAAAGCATAATATGGGAAGAATCGCTTGTAGTACAAGGTATTGGAGAGCAATTGTGCCATTGCAGGGCAGCTCATCCTTTTATTGTGCTGGTGCTGGTATAGCTACAGAAACAAATCAAACAAAAGAATATCAATAATTTAGATAGCAATAGTTTGGTACATCATGAACAGATGAAGAACAAAATTGAATTAGCTTTAACACTGAATATATGCAATAGAGGCATTGCAGTGCATTCCAAGTGGATAAACTACAACCAATGAACTATTATTTGTAGTAAACAATGCCAAAACAGCTGTTACATTGCCAGGCAGAGTTAGTACTCCATACCAAGCAAACAAAGGAAGACAAGGGGAAGCTTGTTTGGGCAGCAATAGATAGAAACACAAGGACATAAGTTGCTATATGGTGAGATTAGACCCCGAAATGAAGGCACAAAAACGAGTTGCTAAAATCTTTGCTGAGCATAACAGTATCGAGATATCCCTAAACGGCCATGCTATTACTAGGCAAAGGGCACAGCAGTCAAAACATTGGTAGGTCTTAAGTCTGGACTCATTCCCATCATCCATAGACCATAGGAAAAGGGTGCTATAGTGGCACGCGAGAAAATACAAATATATGACTAGTAGTGTATTTGTTCTAGAATGCTACAGTTAACAAACAGAAATCAATATATTTCTGTTGCAACCTGCAAGTAATGGTGAACAAGCTCCTCTGCCTTTTGTTCCGAAACTGAGCTAGCAACAGTATGCAAGCAACAAGTGAGTTTTCTTTCTTGTATCAGAATAAGTGTAAACCATATAGCTCATGAAATCTTGAAAATTTCAAATAACTTAGATCACTGTAAAGATGTAATACCCCCAGAAAAAGTCCAAGTCAAAGTTTACGATAAAATTTTCATTACTTTGCATTGTGCAACCATTGAAGAATTGCTTGGTATCACCACAAAAGGACTGAATGAAAGTATATAGACTTAGATAAATGAAATTATGAGTTGTGAACTTTTACCAATTCTCTGGCGGCTAAGTTCTTGTGCAGAGCTTTAATATCACCTTGGAAGCCGGAAGATGCTAGTACACATTTCTCCGCCCTAAACAAAGAAAGAAAGAATGTTATAATTTTTTACACCAATAATGACCCACATATTGATATAATTTTTTACACCAATAATGACCCACATATTGAAAAGCAATAAAGCATACTGGTAAAAATTGTCAGCTAAGAAATATCTGTCTTTGTCACAGAACGTGATCAAAGAACATTGAGTAACTTCAGCACAAGAAGAAAGAGATTTAACCGCATGACAATAACTTGGACCTCATAATGTGTGCTTACAACACCTCAATATGTCTGCTTACAATCATACAATGCAAAACAAAAGATTACTGCCGTGCATACCACAACTAGACTTAATTAAGTATTTAGATGGGAAAGATTAGCAACCAACTAAATAGCTTTGCAGAACATGCTCTTTTAAAACAAAAATTGAAACTAAAGGAAAAAATTAACCAAGTGCTCGATATCACCACAGCAGAGTTGTATTGGAACAGATTCACAATAGAACTGAGCACACAGAAAAATCTCGACCAAATGAAGGTCATCAATGGTAAGTTATATGTACTGATTTATACACTACCATTTCCTAAAATCTCACTTTCTGTTTTTACATTAATAACAATATGTAGCAAGCTCGATAAATCAGATCTGTATGCCATATCAAACAAAAACACAATTGTGGACCTATCCATACCAAAGATTAGATTCTAAGGTAAGATGATCTGTCCTATCATCCTATATCCTAACACGAGATTAAACAAGCTTACGCTAGGAATCGAACAGATAGTGCATCTGCTCAGCTTTGTTTAATGTCATGAAACTGACGGACCTCAGATTTACAGGAAGCACACTGAGATAGCCAGTAATTGTCGCAACAAATCTTATGAAAAGTAAGGTGTTTTCCCCAATTCAATCCCAAGCCTCCAAACACCAAACCCTAGCTAATTCAACCAAACGCGGCACTAAAATCCCACCTCTCTACAAACCAATCTGATTCCCCGGTACACTACAAACCCACACGGCCTCCCAATCAGCAAATCCAAAGCCCCAGGAGGGCAGATTGAGGCGCGCGATTTCGGTGGGGACTTACAGTTCGCAGATCTTGGAGTGGTCGCGCGTGAGGATGTTGTATCCGACAGAGAGGCGGGTGTCGGCAGCGACGACGCAGTAGTCAGCGCCGGCGATGGCCACGCAGGTGCTGCACCACCAAACCGGACCTCGTTAGAGATGTAAGAAGATGGCGGCGGGGAGGGGGGCAGCGGCGAAGGATATGGGAGAGGGCGCCTACCCGCCGTTGTTCTCGTAGACCCAGTCGCCGCGCCTCGACATGGCGGTGGTCGTAGTGGGTGGGCTGTTCGGGGAGTCGCCGGAGTTCGAGTTTGGAAGGCGAAGCGGAGCAGTCGAATACCTCGTTACGTTCTGGGCTGGGCTTTTTGGCTATTAGGTTATAATTTTTGAATCATGGCGGATGGCATGAAAGATTATCAATTGGTAGTTATAAGTGAATTTAGTCGATATAACTAAAATTAATATAATATATTATCTAATAGATTTTATCTTTAAAAGATATATCAATTAAAATTAATATATTATATTATCTAATAGATTTTATCTTAAAAAGATAAATATTTTAAAAATTAGTTATATAGGATAAGTGAAAAGCAAGCAGACGCACCCGCATGAGCTCGGTACAATGGTATAAGGATTTGCGGGTCATGGACTCATGGGGCGAGGTGCATTGGCTTTCTTCGTAAGACTTCGCGTATACTCCGTATATTATAACAGGGGGACTCTCTGTCCCCCGAGCCTACCCACGTGTCACCTCTCCGCAAAATAGCCTGTAAAGATTTAGTAATTACGTTTAGGTCTCTGGTTTTCGCAAAAAGGTCCCTGGATTCTTGCGAAAAAAACACTGCACACTTTTTGCTGGGTAGCAACCCGCAGTTTCCCGTAATTACGAACATGCCCTTATTTCTTCCGAAAGAACCCTTGATTTTTTTGCGAAAAAACCCCTCCACTCTCCTTTTATTGCGAAAAGGCCCTCAATTTTTTTTTGCAAAAACCCTGTGTTTTCTTTTTCCTCCGAATTTTCGCCACTTTTACTTCGGTTCACATGGTAGCTGGCGTGGCGTCGCGCCACGCCTACGTGGCTAGTTGTATCTGGATACGGGTCCGGTCCAAAACATATGCAGATTTTTCTCTTCCTTTATTTCGCCTTTATTTTTAAAAAAAATCGATCAGCTCATTATTCTGGAATTGAATCCCCGGGCACAAATCCTAAACTATCATCTGATAGCATCATCACACAGCCACACCACATGGGAAAAAATAAAAAATACTCCCTCCATCCCGCAATATAAGTCATCATTTTTGAAAAGCGTTGTCTCACAATATAAATCTCAACTTTAGCCATGATTTTCACGATCGCTTATTAGAATAGGTTCACAATACTCTAGAAAAGATCCTTACAAAATTTCATATCATTTGGATCTACTGGTCAAAAGTTCCATCGATTTTGGATTTTGAAATCGCGTTGAAAATATTATTCACCCTGATTTTACCGTAGCAGTGGTAGCACCGCGATTACTGTAGCGGTAGTACCACGGTTACTATAACAAGCGGTAGTACCGCAAGTATAGTGGTGGTAGTTTCATTTTTGCTGATTTTTCTTGGATGTTTAGTGTCTCGAATTGCTATTGTTTGTGGTGGCTTTTCACCCTAATCTTCATAGGTCTATAGCTATTGAAGTGAATGATTGATGAATATTTAGAAAAAAATTGAAGCACCATTCATCTTTCTCTGTTACCGTTTTCGGTCCTCCAAGATGTTTCTTGAGTTTACACAACGCAATTATCCATTTTTAATCTTCATAAAAATGAAGATATGTGAGATCAAGAAATAGACTCTTTCTCAATAACCAAAATAGACTCCATATCTGCTCATATTTAGTCGGTATTTTTAACCCTTCGATACCATATCAGAAGTCAATCCTTAGGCCATCATTAATATAAAGTATAACTGGACCAGATATTGAACCTCTTGGGGATGCATGTTGTGCACTGAAACGTATTACATATGCCTAGGATACATCATCTAAAGTGCACTACTTTTCAAAGAGATTATCATTTCGATAGCATACAGAACGACAACCAATGAGTCTGTTTGCTTCAAGGATATTCTTAATAGTCACCGCTAGCATAGCTGCAATAACAGTTTTTACCACTAAGCAAATAACTTTGCTTAAGATCGGGATCAATTACACGTTGTTCTAGGTCATGAGAAGGCAACGTGAATGAGAACTCATCCTCGTTATCACTCCGATGGAACATATCTCTTATTTTTTGCCAGCACTTAAAAAACATTAGGTCTCTGGATATAAGGTACTTCTTTGACTAACTCCTTACATAGATCTACCATGCATCGTGTTTTAAACAATATCTTCTTTCATAGGGTCTGAGGTGTATTAGAACCCTCATTTATATATACTGAACAAATTTTCTTGTGAACATATATTTTCTACCATGTAAGATTATACATGATTCAATTTCAAATAAATTTCTAATGCTATATTTGTTTGTAACTTTTTTGTTATTTAAATATTTACATATTTTAAAGTATTAAGATGACACAGTTACATCTATAGATTAAAATACTATCATAATATTACAATTTTATGGTTTTTAATAATATACTATAAAATTAAAAAGTACTATATGTAAAAAATTTGTAGTGTTGCAAAATATAAAAAAGGAAAAAGGAAAGTTTATTAATTTTTATTCCCGTATAATTTTTCACTTCCTCCTCGCTACTTATAGCTTGATTAATGAATGATAGAAAAAATATAACTAAAGTGCATGAAATTCAAGCGAGCATCCAATAGATATTTCTTTGCAATAGGGTAGATATTTTCAACATCAGTGAACAACAAACACTATAAGCATCCTCAAGTGGTCATCAATAAAAAAAATTATTGAACATGGGTTTAGATCGAAGAAATCATAACCATTGTTTCATTGTCATCTTGTGCATGGGCCGAGAAATAGGCATAGAGCCCACATAAAAAAAAGCTGAGTCAGCCAGAAGAGGGTGCTATGGGGCATTTCAAACAACCATACATTTGTAGAGGGCATGTATAAAAAAAATACTTAAAAGTAGTAAATCAAACTCTAATTAACTTTTGGATGAATATTTGCAATTTCCCTTTTTTAATTCAGATAATTTTGTGTGCTGTATTCATGATCAGTTGATGAAGCAATTTCGTGCATTCATTTCTGTCTAAAAAACATCTCATTCATTTCCAAAATGATCAACGAGTCAGAATTATACACAAAGGCATCATCCCATTCAGAAGCGACTTCTCTGCATCATGTATCCCATGTCGTCGGAGGGCAGCTATCCTTGATGCACGCCAGCACGTCCCGGTACTCCCTGTGCACGGTGAAGCTGTCGTACACCTTGCCGTCGCTGGACCGCTTGTACTCGTAGAGAAGGGACGTGTAGTTGAACGCCGTCAGCTTCACGAAGCCGTAGTCCATCTCCCTGTAGACGCTCCACGCCGGGGCCTCGGTGGTGAAGTTGCTCAGGTGGCTGCCGCCGCCCCCGACGACGACGTGGATGGTGCCGTTCATCGTGCCGGAGTAGTGAGACTTCTCGGAGCTCACGCATTGTTTCTGCACAAGGTAACGCTAGCATGGTCACGAGAGAACGCATTTCTCCAGATGCACCGAAAGAGCACGCAGATCATGCAGCTACCTCGTATACGGGACATGTCCTCTCGTAGTTGTGGACATGGCCGTAGAACGCAATGTCCACCCTGTACTTCTGCCACAGCTTCTGGAGGCTTTCCCGGGCCATCGGCTCGGCAAACGATCCTCCTTGGCCGTAGAAGAAACCGGAGGAGTAGCCAAGAACGCGATGCGCGATAAATATCAGCCACGGCTGCTTCTTCCGGTCAACAGTGGCGAGGCAGTTCTCGATGAACTTGTACTGCTCCGTGCCTTCCCGCCAATCGTGCTCGCTGTCCGCCACGCAGAACCGGAACATGCCGTAATCTGTTGTGTACCTGTTGAACAGTAGCCAGATTTTTTTCTTCTCAGGGGATGAACAATAGCTAGTTGAGGCACAAGTATATGCTTAGTAGTTAGTAAATAGTGGCCATCACTGATAATTTTACAGTGTACATAGGTATTGTCCTTACCAATGTACACTGTCAAATTGTCAGTGATATTGTTCATTTGCCGTATCATATGGCAAATGAGCTAGATACTGCCACTTACCAGTAGTTTGCTCTGTTCTCTGTTGGGGTGTAGTACATGGTCTCAGCTAACACCCCACACTCCCCTCCAGAATCTGTACCATTGTAGAAAGACCCACTGTTGGGCCAATCCCGTTCATGATTTCCACTGCATCAAAGATAGCAAGTTTCAGAACGCTAACTTGTGAAAGGCTTCGAGATCTGGTTTAAACAGATGCTCAAACCTCGCAATCATGTAGGGGACTCGAGAAGTAATTGGTTCGACTTGTTGTGTGAACTGATCCCACTGCGAAATATACCCATTGGCATAGGAGATATCACCGATGTGAAAGACTATGTCTATGTTGCCAAGGTCCTTGATTAGTGTATCGGTGGTGTTAAGTGATCCAGGCTGGTAGTTGCTATATTCATTGCTTCCATCCCTCTCAGCCTACAAATGAGAACACTATGTGAATTCAGAAGGCTATAGCTTCGTCAAAGATAAAATGTGTAAAGCACAGTATTCATGTAACGAATATATCTATATAGCTGTCTGCAGTTCTTAAAAAAATATTCGCTGAGTGATTCTGCAGCCACATGATAATTTTGCTTTTAGAAGTACTGAGGTGGCTGTGAACTCTAATATTCAGATTTAGCAGCTGTGACACTACTATAAATTATTTGTGGCATTTGTAATAATGCAAAGAGATCACTAAATTATTTTTCGTTTTTGAAGTCTTTCATTCTTTTACCACCCACGAAACCAATATTTTTTAGGAGCTAAGTAAAAAAATGCTTACCAAACATTTGTCATATTGAGGCATTTTTTTTGGAAGAACAGTAATTTGTCATTGGTTGAAAATAAAGAATGTAAAAAACATTCATAGAAAAGTAGTCGACGTGCACCTTTGTTATCGTGTCCCAACAAACATACAGGTATAAAGGTTGTGCTTTTTTTTTTAAAAAAAAAGAGAGAAGTAAATGTTACTGTGTTCATGAATTTCTGCTATGCTCCATAATGTTATCAGTGAGTGGTAGTATAGCCTAAATAAGTGTTGGCATATATTTACCTTTCCCATATCACCGAAAATAACAACCCGCTGCAGTGACTTTTGTCCAGGATAAGGAGGTGCTCTGAAAGAGTAAAACTTGCCCCATACAACTGTTCCATCAGGTAGCATATGTCCAATTTTGTAGTAGTACCTAGTAGGAAAAATAGCATAGTCAGAACAGCAACATTCACAATTGAGACAACTATTTGTAGGACCGAAGGCAAGAATTTACTCTTTGTTTGGCCATAGATTCGTCAGGAAAGCTGTGTGTATGTAACCTGGGTCTCTCCAACCAACAGTACGGGCAGGTTCTCCTGCACAAGTAAAAAGTACAGACGGACGTCTCAGTAAAAAACTTCCTGTTTGGGTTTACATCAGGTTATATAAACATCAAGAACCATGGTACTTGTCATAGATATCAGGTAAAAAAAGTTGAAATTTACTAAATGGATCCAGTTCAAACCAAATCATGAGAGCTAGCTGACAAAATTAGGATTGCACAAGTTCAATCTATTTGCTAGATAATTCAAACTTCGCATTTCCCCTCACAGATAGTTTCTTCTACGGTACTATACTGAGCAAAAAGAATGCAAGAAGAATCTTTTATAGGCACCATACCGCAGATGCTTTCATGATCAAAAGTGACAGTGCCAGCTGCTGTGCGCACAGGAGGGCTCCATTTCATGCCCCATTCAACAAAGGGATATGCCTCATTGATGTCATAGCCACTTGTCCATGTGACAGTCATCTAGCATGACATAACAAAGAGAGTGAGATTTCAGTTTGACCTTTTAAGCTAGGATGTATCTGAGACCAGATTAGTATAACTAAAATTACGTTTAAAACAACATAACTAGATTTGCCTGTGCAAGTCAGAGAGGATAACCCACCTCATTCCAAGTTTTTCCCTGTGCTAGGCGTGGATAAACTGGAGCTTTTGGGTTCGCAAAGGCAATCTTATTAGACACTGCAATAAGTTTTGGCTGCAGAAGAATTAGATAAAGTCAGTGTTTTTCTTTTGTCGAATGGTGGAGATTGGATAGCATATGTCTTATGCAGTAACTCACATTTGAGAGTCCACCAGTGAACAATCCAAAGGAAAAATCTTGCCGTTGGTTGATCAATTGAAACTTCAGAGTCCCTTTCCCCGACTTGGCATAATCCAATGAATAATTTGCAAGCTGATACTGAAACAAATATAAAAAAAATCAAGTTAGTAGTCCATCTGAAGAGTGCGAAGATCGCTCATTATGTCCACTAACCTTTATTGGTGCTGAGCATATCACAGGGCCTGGGCCTGATCCATGAGGTCCAGGGCACGTGGACGCACTGCAGGAAAGTGCAGGAACTTAGTAGATCATGATTGTAAATCGTAATCATGGTAATCTACAAATCAAATCACATGGTCTCACAGTTCAAAATCTTAACAATTCGGGGAACTGTACTAGTTCATACTTAAAATTCGAAGGAGAGAATACTCCAATCCAATCACCGTCACTTGCGTGGGGAACTGTGAAATCTACGCTCACCCAAGCAGTATCTTCCCCCTGTGTCGAGAACATCGTGTCAGATTTCAGCAAAAATCAACGACAAAGAAATAGCATTTCACAGTTACTAAGTGTAATTCATCAATTCCTGAAGTGCATGTATTAATCAGATCAAATTCTAAAAGGAGCAACGATATGATCAAACAAAACCGGAGTAAGCATGATTTTCCATTAAAAATATCAGTCGGACGGCAGACAATGCGTCATCACTGATGAACAATGTGAAGCCGGAAAGATAAGATTAACGCACCATATAGTGGATCCCTTAGGTGCAGGGAACATCCCCATGTGAGTATGTGACCACACTAGGAAGAGTAAGGACTAAGAACGGGCAATGCAGTGATGCAGATCATTTTAGTCCATCCATCATTCAGCTGATTTGGATATCCACCATGATCTACCATTGAAATTTGTCCACTACAAACTTGGCACCATGTCCCCAATCCCCAACTTGTCCTAAAGCGATTGGGACGGAGGACGCACGGCATACGCCGGAACGGCCGGCCAACTGCCAAGCATGCCAGGTCTGAGAATTTGGGATCTTGGACAGAGCAGAAACCAAGAAGGCACGCATGTACCTTAGCTCAGCCGAGGCAACGCCCGGACCGAAGCGGCCTCGTCGATGTCAATCCGTGCTCGGTGGATGGCGATAGCGACAGAGGCTGCACGGCGAGCCTGGCGGCGGCGGCGCACGCGACAGAGCGAAGCACGGGGAGAATCCCGCTCGGCGTCCTCCCGCATGCGTTGGTTTCTGCCGGAAAAGGAGAGGTTTTTGCCGCCTGTGGTGATGATTGTCTAGTGTCCGGTTGTAACTTGTAAATCTTCGTGTACCTGACCTCGTAACTTGTAAGCGTGTGTGATGAGCGTGCGCTGCCTGCTGCGCCCGTGGCCCGCACATGCAACGGCAGCCGGACAATTATTATTTATTGAGAAATACTATAGAACATTTGACTGTTTTTGAAGCCCAAAATAGTCAGATGATCGAGGGACGTTGGATCTCTATCCAACGATCCACTCATATATGCACCATTTCCAAAAAAAATCGAATATAAGCACCCCCTCAAAAAAAAAGATCTGGAGCGTTGGATCACCATCCAACGTCCTAAAATCTGACTATTTTTGCATCCAAAAACAGTCGCATGTTGTATAGACACTCCCTTATTTATTAGATTAATAAGAGAATTTTAGTTGGATGAATAGAATCATTCTATCCTTCTTATTTTTATTTGGTTCGATGAATAAAACTATTCTATCTCAGATGAGATGATTTTATCTAACTAATTTAATAAAGAATGATCTGTCTAAATTAAGTAAACCATGTTATTTCCGACGAAATCATTTCATCTATCTTGATATCACAAACCAAATAGGCTAAAAAATATAAACTAAATTCGAAAAAAATAGGCTAAATGAAAGGGAGATCTTTGACTGTATGGGAACGCTCGAAGAATCCGTTTGGAGTTTTGGACTCAGGACGGCGTGAAGCGATCGTTTCCGAATATTCGGAGACACTTGGTTGCCGTCTTAGTGCAACTCCCAGAAGGATTACGTGCTGCAGCTAAAGCAGTCGTTAGCTGTCGCTCTGAAGCGCAACCCCTGGTACGATGGATGCAGCTAGAGTCGTGGTATAAGCAAAAGACAGTAGAAAGGAGTGGAACTGTGAGAGAACAGAGAGCCGCGTACGTACCCGCGATCCGAGCATCGAAGGCGACGCGCGGACCGCCGCGGACGCGTCCAGCGCAACGCGCGCGCGGTGGATGGCGATCCGCGACAGCGGCTGCACGCCGTTCCCCGCGGCGCGGCCGACCGTGCACGCGGCGGCGAGGGCGAGCAGGAGCAAGCGCGACGTGAACGCGACCCGAGCGCCGCCGCCGCCTCCTCCCATGTTCGCAGCTGTAGGTAGCCGGCTAGCGTAGCTTCGTTCTGGGGCAGGGGACGGACGGAGACCGCTTTATATAGGCGGCGTTTTAGGGTACACGGGGCGAGACGGAAACAGAGTTGACTCCGCGCGCGCATTTAGCCGTACTGGTTTCTACTTCTCGTTAGATCAAAAACAAACATGAATATTTAGTTTCTCCACTCTTCTCGCTATCGTTTCAATTCGAAGATAAGACGGAGAGTCATAGATATATCACGTATCATATTCATCTCTTTTTTATTTTTCTCACTGCTCGTATCCTTATTTCTAAAGTCACTTTTTTAATCACTATTATTTATTTTTAGTTAAAATCTATAAACCACAACTAAAAGTCAATATAAACGCTTTTGGATACGTGCTCAGGTTTGTTAGGACTTAGGAAGTTAGGATCCCCGATTGTATTAGTCAAGAGGAGACTTGCGTTGTGCTTCGGATATGCCGGGATTTGGGTTGTTGGTGCGCAATTTCGCGTGAGGGAATTCCCATGAGGGTGTTGACTTCAAACATTATAGAGATTCGATCATGATTGCATCTGAATACCTTAGAGGGCATTGACTTTGAAAGGACGTGTCACCTCAGGAAGCAGTCAAGTTCACATACCTACTCTAAGATAATCTTCCTGGATTCTTACTTCACAAAACGCCATATGATTGCCATTTGTCATGCAAAGATCATATTACCAGGGTCTTTAATATTTTTCGTAGTAAATTACACTTTGTATCAAGTAAGCTGTCCTATTTTACATAAAACACTAGGTTCAAGCAATATTTTCTCTTGAACAACATCAGTTTGTCGCAGAAAACACCTTGCTTGCTACACAGTGTCTTTTGGCTAAAAACTACAGTTCGAGTCCCTTAACTGGGTTTATTTGTGGACTTTACGGGTTCGCCGTCAATTTTTTCTCTGTACGACGAAATTTCTTAGCGGTCAACACTAACGAAATTTCAGCCTTAACTCGACAGATATACACCACCTCTGTAGATTCTCAGGACAGTGCTCTTATCGATCCTATCTTCGTATTGATCTGGATCGGCCAGTATCTTTGATAGCTCCTCTGCTGAGAACATCTGAAAGAAACGCACTTTAGTTCATCAGAAAAATGACAAGTTTCCAACGTATGTATATTCAAAAGTCAAAACACATCTACAAATACTGCGATTCACCTCAGTGGGATGGCCAACTACAATCTTTTCTTCAGGGAAACTTATCATCTTCAGAGCCGTTGCATGTTTCAGTAAATCCCAACCCTGACAGTCAATGCCAGATACCTCCATAAGGTGCTCATCAACAGAGCGCAAGCTCTTGGAATGCCCCTTTTCACGTAATCCAGTATGATACAAGAAGCTAGCCGTGTCCACAATACATTCATTAACATGGATAACAAGGAACATTGCTTCATTAGTCGTCGTTGAAAGAAATAATTTTTTCTAGAAGAACGGTAAAAACAAATTGAGATTCTTAAACAGTCAATTTAGGATACGGAAAATCTAATGATTCAATTAAAGTAATGCCACGAAAACTTTGGTCGCTGGTAAAGTGAAAATTGTAACGCCCCCTATTTCTAGGGTCATTAATTTTATTTCGTAACTATTTAGAATTGTTCAGCTGCAAGATTCTGTAATTGAGGGTACATCATGCCAACACAAGCTCTTTCATAAAAGCCAAACTTTGTTACATAATTATGACTTAGCATCATGGTTTTACATAGCGAGATGTATGGTCCAAAGTTATATTATATCATAAAAGAAACACTATAGATGTGTCTGAGCGAGGATAAACCTTAAAACTAGATATCATTCATGTCATAGAAATCCTCGAAGTCTTTCTTGAGGGGCTCCTCGTTTTCTTCTTAAGCTTCCTCTGTTGATATTTTAGCAAGCATGAGTACAATCAACCGTACTCAATAAGTCACATGAAGAACACTATTTAACTAATTGCCAAGTTTTTAAGAGATGGATATGTAGTGGTTTTATTAAGATATTTACGAATGTAATTTTATTTGTAAATATTTTTGAACATAAAAGAACAAACTTTAACTTCTTAAGGGAAATAGGTTGAAACAAATTAATTACCAGATTGAAGTGTTATTAAAACTACTTATACCTCGCTATTGGAATCACATATTAAACACAGTTTTATTTACCGAAAGTACGACGTATTCAAGTACTATTTGAGATTTTAACTCTGCAGAGTTGTCCAACTTTACCCACAATATTTCTCAAACCTTCATGACTGAGTTGAGAAATAAGGATTTTCACTGCTCTCCTCTTTCTATAGCCTCTACCCGGTAGGGCTAGGGCCACACACAGGCGGCATTCCACTGGCCAACGCGAAAAGCACCTCCCGACTCTGTGTGCTCCTACCATTGTTATATATGGTTTTATACGTGGACCTTTTCACTTCTGAAATGCCAACCCCTATAAAAATTCAATTGATTCAAGCAACTACTAGGTTAGGTTTAACAAGTCAAAATTTGTGGATGAGCTCCTACTATTTTTTCACACCCTAGGCTTATCGGCGCTGCTGTCTGTTCATCAAACAATAAAAAAATAATTTTTATAAATACGATAGCATTATGCTATTTTTGTAAATACCGTGTGGCCAAATGTGCCTCCGGCTCGGAAGGGCCCAAACACGCACGCGAACGCCGGGAGCCGCCGCGGCAACCGAACGGCGCCGACCCGCGGGATGCCGCCGAAGCGGGCTAGCCCACCCGCCGCCGGCTTCGAGTACTGCGAGCTGTGCCGCCACAACCACGACCAGGGCCGGCGCCACCGCTACTTCCCCGCCCACCGCGCCGCTCTCGCCGCCACGCTCTCCCGCTTCCGCTCCAAGCTCTCCGAAATCCGCTGCGCCCTCCTCCACCGCTCCTCTCCGCCCCACCGTTCCCGCCTCTGGTGCCCCTTCTGCTCCTCCGACCTCGTGGACATCGACAGCCGCTTCGCTTGGTCCTCACTACCCGTCCCCATACACCTAGGGTTTTGGATTTATATATATGCTGGTTCTATTTACAGTTTGAATCGCCTGATAGGATATTGAACACTAGTGGGTTGGGTCTTAGTACTTTAGGATTAGGGTGTTGTAGGAATTGTAGTAAGATTTTCGAAATACTGCAGACATCTGAGATTACGCTGAAAAATAAGCCCAATTTTATTCTATTGCAGTAGCAATGCGATTTACCATCTCGCAAGTGAGGAACACCGGAAGGGCGTGAAGGATTTCCTGTGGAAGCATGGGGGCGGGATGGGTCAGGTGGATTCGTTTAGGATTTCAGAGGATGAGCTTGCTAAGGTGCGCTGCAGTCTGTTTTGTGCTTGCATCTTCTGTTCTAGGAATTACGTGCTGTACTTTATTCATCACTCTAATTATATCACAAGGTCTTAGTACCCAGGTACGATGTTGGCGGTGAATCTGTGCTCTGGAAATAAGTTGCCGTTTACGGTTCCTGCATATGTTGATCCATTATGTTTTTGCAATTTCAGTGGGAGAAGGGCTGTGAGTCCTCGAGTACCGAAGCAGAGACCGTGACTGAAGGGCCGATTGGACCATCTCTGGGGCCGCTGAAAGATATCCAAACTGAATCTACCTCTAAGATTTTGGATAGTTTTGCAGAAACTGATATCCCATCTTTTAGTAATACTGCATCTTATGTTGTTATGCCTTTACAAAATCCTACCAATGGGGTGTGTCACCCCTCTAGTACAGCATGTTATGGATCTTCCGCTTCTGGAAGTGTTCCTTATTCTTCTCCATTTGGAACTTTTGGACTGCCCATCACACCCTGCGGATTGGTCGCAACACATGAACATCAGGGTATGCTGGGTACAAACATGTTTCATAGTGCTGATGCGCAAATGAAAGGTGAGCAGAGCACGAGTGTTAAAATTCTCCCAAGATCTTTCACTTCTTTATTTCTCTAGACTTTCATATTGTATTACTGTGCTGCTTGGTTGGTACTTGGCTAACTGTCTTTCCTTTACAGGTGCTCAATCTACTATCCTAGGAAATGGACCAAACCCATTGCCTTTTTGTCTTGTACATGTAAGTATGTAACAAGTGTGTGCACATGTGCATGTGCATGTGACAAGCATGCACTAATTCTGTAAAAAAGATTGTATACAATATTTTTTCTGTTCTTCATTATTGTGGTTCTTCGCTAAGAAATTTGAAGTACTGATAACAGCAAAGAGAGTGTTTTCCGTTTACACAAAGAAAAAGTAGGCTTAGTCAATGTTGTTTGAAGCAGGAGCTTGCAGCATTTGGGTATCTTGAATCTCAATGGCAGGAAGACATGGACCATTCGATTTATGCTCTGATCTGTTGCCTCTACCCATTGTGTTCCACTGTTCCTCCATTTCTCAAAACATGTTTGATGTTTTACCTTCATAAGTAAAAGAATTACCATCTCAATTGGATCATATGAATCATCTATATGATGTATTGTTGGTCCAATATAATGATATATTCCACAGCCTGGATAAACTGTCATATGTTAGCAAAACTTACACACCATGTTTTTTTAGTTTCAAACAGAATGGTAACATTTTTTTCCTTTTGGTGATAAAAGGCATTTATTGTTAGTTTGACAAGTTCCTGTTTCTTAGAAGAAGCAAAATTGTGCACAAATCCTTAGATACAACCATTCATATTGTCTAATGATTTGTTGTTATGATGGATGGCATGATTGGTTTTTGGCTCCTTTTTTCACGAAATACCCAAACATTGTCTTTGCAGGTTCAACAGAGCCACTCTGGAGGGAATTTCAATAAGGGTATTTGACGCATTTACAATTTCTCTAGTATATATTTTTGTTGCACCGTTTTTCTTCAAAACCTTTCACTAGTCTGAATGTGAAAAAATAAGTTGCAGCTTTAGCAAATGAAATAGATCTCTTTTGTATTCCTACTTGATCCTTGCGTGAAATTTAACATAACATCTTGCTTTTTGAAGGCTTGAAAGCAAACGTGCACACTGGTGCTCATCCTCCTTGGTTAGAAGCTAGTGAGCTTGATCCAGAGAATGTGTCACTCAGCAGCTATGCTCTTCCATCTTCTCGGAGAGGAAAATCGAAAAAACTTAACCCAAAGCGTGTTGGAGCTGCATGGGCAGAGAGAAGAAGAGCTGAAATGGAAATGGAAAAGCGAGGTGAACTTGTTCCAGAAACATCTGACTCTAATTGGCTCCCTAATTTTGGCAGTGTCTGGCAATCTGGTACGAGAAAGGAATCGAGGAAAGAGTTCGAGAAAAACCATAAGCTTCATGACAAGAAGAACAATCATGAGTTATCCCCCGAGATAAAACCATATATCAGCAAACGGATGGTAAATGTGACATCTCACTTTTTGATCTTCTAACTAAATCACCTTAGCCTTTCTTATATGTTAACTTTGGTATTTGGGATTTTAGTGTGTTGTCAAATAATTTATGACTTTTTGTGTTATTCTTCAGTCTAATATCTTATTTCATTGAGCTTATAATGTACAGTGGGGTGTTCGACCGCCTTAAGTGTTATGTAAAAACTTAATTATCCTATTGACAGCTGGAAATAGGGTATTTTCCTCTCTTTGGTGTTAGTTTACATAGTCTAGGATCAGATCAACCTAGTTTGCTCCAGTTGCTTCGTTACTTGTTTGATTTCTCCTAATTCCTGATAGAAGCAATATGCGTGCCATAACTGCATAAGTTCATCCATGTCACCTATTGCTGTTTACTGAGGCTTATGACTACAATATCGGGTTAGATCGATGGTTCCACCTTGGTGCAGTTGTAAGGCAATTTGAAGTGAGGTTTCATTATGTGGTTGTAAGTTAGAAGGAAATATGGAGTGCAGATAGAGAGAGAGAGAGAGACCTGTATCTATATTGATGAAATACAGAAATAGGTAGCAGTCTTAGTGGAGAAATCAAGATGGACGCTGAGAGAATTATTGTTCTCTTTGTATTTTCCTGTTACTATAGGGATGTGAAAATATGGTGTTAGATGATACTTATGCTATACTTGTTAACTTTTCTTTATTCTTCGCCTTTGGTGCATGCATTTTTGGACGGTTATCTCATATGCTTGTTTGTCTTTTCTCTTGCAGCGTGTTGGTCCTAATAAAGATGAACATCCTGACAGCATTGTAAAACACTGAACAGATGTGCATTGTCTGGCTTGATGCTTTATGGTAATTAAACTTAATAAAGGATAATTGAAAGTTTTTTGAGTTGTATATCCAAGAATAAAAAATGTGTAATTACTGAAAGTCTCTGAATTGTGTTCTTGAACTAGATTTGTTTGCTGCCTTTAACACAAGGCATTGTCGTTGATAACAACAACAACAAAGTCTTTTATCCCAAATAAGTTGGGGTACGCTAGGAATGAAACATTTTCAAGATCAAAGAGAAATGAGTCTTGAAATAAAACCTACAATGCTAAAACTCTAAGACGTCCAATCTGCTATCTGAGCCAAGAGTCTAAACATTGCTCCTAACTTTCTTATGGTTCCGGTACGTGGATGGCTAACTTCCAATAACAGAAATGTTACAGTAACTTCCGCACATGAAATTCAATGTTCTCTGCAATCAATGTGATATTGGGTACTAGATGGGCCTTCTTTTCCCAAGTGCGATAGAACAACCAACTGTTCCTGACTTTCGTTCACTGTTTGGCGTTTGCAGATTGTGGTCACAGTTTGCTGTAAGGTTCTGCTAGGGTGCAGCAGGTTGCTTTTTTGTCTCCAAAACTCTAAATTGCGCAGTGGTTGCCGAAAGGGTTGATGTTTTTGGCACATGCCTGTAAAGATAATTTGTAGGTTGACAACATGTGCAATGCCAAGCAAGGCTGATAGAAAAAAAAAACAGTTGGTTGATTTACTTGGAGCGAAACGACTGTGTGTTCCTGGATTTACTTGCCCGATGACATGTGAAGGACGGCTACACTTCGTCACGCAGTTTTAACTGCTTTCGCTGTTCGGTGACTGCGATTGGCCTCTAGTTTTTGACTGACCGAACGAAACAAATGCAAGTAACCCAAACGCGAGGAATCGCCAACACGTATCGTTTGGAGCGTGGAAATTCCAGTGGAATTTTGTAAGAAAAGAAGGAAGCATCCACCGTAAATCGAAAATTACTAAATTCACCAAGTCGCGTAGCATCGCTGTAAACGAAATCCATCTCAGGGTGGGAAGGCTGGTTGTCGGCAAGGTAAGGTAAATTCGACACTGCGTCGTTTTGCGTGTGCTGTCAATTTGCTACAGGAACCCAACCTGCAATCTCTGGCGCACAGTGGGACCTAAAGCAACGCTACAGGAAATACATACGCTAGCAGCGCAGGAGAACTAGAAACTCTTTTTATCTTAGAAAATAAGAGAAACAGACAGTAAGAACACATCCAGAATGAACCATGCACACCAAATTTGTACTACACAATGTTTACAAAACCCCACTTCATACATATCTCATTAAAACAAAATAGCATGAGTGCCATTTCTCTGCCGCAAACGATACCATTCCCACATGACTACGGCAAAACTGCTGCGTTTCAAGCAAGCCGGCCCTAATGCAGTTGGCGCGTGGGCCCTCAGGCCATAAAAATTCCTCTTCCGACAGGCACCGGTATTTAACATCCAT
This sequence comes from Bonia amplexicaulis, assembly GCA_036346245.1. NCBI lineage: Eukaryota > Viridiplantae > Streptophyta > Magnoliopsida > Poales > Poaceae > Bonia > Bonia amplexicaulis. Next base: position 1,823,592 of record CM070760.1, on the reverse strand, counting down.
CACCAAGGCCGCCTTCAAAACCTTTTTCTTCTCAAACCCAACAAGAAAAAAAAAAAGAAAAATCCATCGCCAAGGCAGAGCAGCCATCCAGCAAGCAAGGTCGTCCCTCAAATTAACGGTGGGTTTTTTTTGCTTGATGGTTTATGGTTTAAATATTTGAATTCTGGTTGTTTGTGAGAGATAGTACGTATAAAAAAATAGTCGCATGTGATTTTAGCCGGTACAGCTGAACTCAATATAACTACAATCTTTATATTGACCCCGTCATGAAAAAATACATCGTTTAAAAGTTAGTTACTGTAGACAGTACGCGCATAAGCCAGTTGTAAGTTGGTTCGAACCCAGCCTAAGATCTTGTTCGTATTAGCTTATACTTCTGTTTTCTGTTTAAAAAAGCTAAAAACCAGTATGAGCATCCGGTTTTTTAAAACGGTTTCTCTACTCCTCTCGCTACCTTGTCGCTCTGGAGATAAGACAGATGTCACGAGTACGTTACCTACATACTTTTCTCGCTTCTATCACGCACACATATTTCTCCCTCACTTCTTACACCTCGGTTTCTTCCTTCTAAAAAACACTTTTTTCAGTAATTACTATTTATTTTCGATAAAAAAAACATCCATAAAAGCCAATACAAATATCCCTCAGAGGGCAACCAAACTGTAGTCGGGCCATTGAAACGCGTCGCCTTCGGCCGCCCACGCAATTTCCAAGCGCGCATGTGCCCCGAAAGCGACTGAGCTAAGCCGTCGCCCCCCCCGGCCACTACTTCGGGAATGGCCGGCACCGGAGGCTGCGTTTGCGTTGCGTTGCGTTGCGTTGCGTAGCATTCGCTTCGCCACACCAATGTGAAAGACGGCGACGCCGAGGTCGCTACGTGCGATGCCGCGACTACACCGGTGGTCAGTTCGGTCGCCATCACCTAAAATGGGGGCTGCTACACGTTTCCGAACGCACCGGAACACACGCCAACGAGGGTGGTCAGTGACCTGTGAGACTTTGGTTGACAGAGAGGTGTTGACTTGTGAGAGTTTGGTTGACAGAGAGGTGTTGACTTGTGAGAGTTTGGTTGACAGAGAAGTGTTGACTTGTGAGAGTTTGGTTGACAGAGAGGTGTAAGGCCATGACTCAGGGCCATGACTCCAGGAAAGACGCCGTGTTTGCGACGTGCGCAGCAGGATCCAGCCTGTGTGGACTAGGAACCATCTGCATCATTGTCGTGAGCGCGATGTGAAATACTTCGCTGCAGTGAACACATACATTGCTCCCTTTCTCATTAATTTTCTTGTAGAAGACGAGGGAGAAAGGTAGGGAAACATTGGAGTCAATTCGTAATCTCTCTCCCCCGTGTGCGTGTGTGGTTCTCTCCTCCATCACCGATGGGCACAGTAAAGAGGGGAAGCCGTATCTCTCCCGCACAGCGGGAAGCAACACAACTGTCCATTGATGAGTTCCCATCCCACTTGCTCGCCATATTACTGCACGCATGCGGTTCCACTTCGATTTTTTTAAATAATTGATTTTTGCTCTAATGTATTGTTTTTTTTTGCTGTTTTGACATTCAGTCTTATAGTCATTTATATATACTGTGTTGATCTGCTTGTTTCAGAGGGCATGACTAGCATTTCCTAAGACTAACCAACAAACAGAAATAGGCTTAGGAGTAGAAAGGAATATCACAGACGATTATTAACTTATAACCGTTTGTGATAATTGATAATCACAGATGTTTTTTTAACACAAATTATCTGTGATATATGATATAAAGGGGCAAAAGAGGAAACATCATATAGCCAATCATTCCACCCCAGTGTTTTTCGCAAAACAAAGGCTACACGCAAGGTGGCCTATCATGGTAGTGCAATCTTCCATCTATCATCTCTCTGTTTTTCTAGAGCTGCCTCTTTAACCCATATCTTTCTACAAGAAGTCAGAGCACCTAAAGGGAAACGAGCAAACAAACGAACCAGCCCCATGTCCTTAGAGCCAGAGGTCAGGTTTCCACAGGCTTCCTTCCAAACAAGCAACCCAAAAACAAATTCTTTTCGTGTATAAAACCACCAAAAAAAGTTTCAAGTTGGTGTGCTCCTGCATGTGGCGACAGCGTATAAACAAATGATATATAAAATTAATAAATAATGTACCTGTGATGGAGAAATGGATCAGGACCTACTGTTTTTTTAGATCAAATGGACCAGGGGCCTGAAGAGGTGCGGTTGGAACGTATACTTGAGTCGGCCATTTTCGTGTAGGTTACTAAAAACTGTTTTTCAAAAAAAAAGTTTTTCTATAATACCTACCATTTAAACGGAGTATCTTTTTAAAACACAATCTATTGGTCGATTGTAGTACACACTGTAGTGACTTTATTTATATTAGCTAAAATTGTACACGAGTACCGCTCTACAAACTGTTACAATTTATAAATCAAAACCAAAAGCCAATATAAAAGGATGTTAAATTACTAAACTAGCGTGTGCAAGTGCTAGTTTGTTTAGAGAGATTTTTATTTGCAGGATCGAATATCGCAATCAGAGAGGGTGAATGATTACCTCCGCGTTTTGAAACCGCAATGGTGAAGGTGGTTTGCTAGTGTTGTGCAGTCTGATCACTTTGTAGTCAACGACAATCAAGTGGACGACTCGACGAGCGATCAAAGAAGGTGAAGTCGATGGAGGAACGCTATCTCGTCACGCACTGCTCTGCTCGAAATGAGAACGAGTCAAAAATGACACCCAGAAAACACACTACCGACGCTGACTAACTTTTCCAGAATAGATCTGATCTTTTATTTCTGAATTATGTTCTATGGCTACAAAATGCCCTTACGGCACCCTCAAACCCTAGCACAAAAGTTTCAAAAGCTTTAACCCTAAAAGCCGTCTCTCGTTCCTGGTAAACTCGTAGTCTCTCCCTCCTTTTATATGCTAGAGCCCTAAATCGTGTCCTCATCAACACAGACACGAAATCCTATCTGATTCCAAAAATCAAGGGAGCCGAAACCCTTCGAAACATGGGTTTCCAAAATCTCTAAACCTTCCAGTTATTAACACCTTCCAACTCATCACGTGTCAAAGCCTCTAGGCCCGCCCCTCCTGTAGCTTCTCTACGCATCACCCTCCTTCGATGCGTGCTCTAGCGTGAGCCCGACCACCTCATGACATCCTCGACCGCCTGAACATCAAATCTCTCCATCCTAGTCCCAGTGCCTCTCGTCATCGACCATGATCATCTCTAAGCCCAACCTGCATATGTAAAGACCAAAGTACATGTTCTCGGCACAAGTTCTCTCTAACTTGACCAACTTCAGTCCACACACGCATATCATACCCTCACAACAATAAACACGAACCAAATTGACCACAAACTCAATTTTCATGCTTTCCAAAAAATCAATCTCAGACCACCAGTAAAACCGATTTGACCGCCATGCATAGGCCGATCAGACCGCTGGCCCAACACGAGTACTCGAAGACTATGAGTACTCAGGGTACTCGAAGGTCACAAGAATTGTAGCACTTGAAGCCTAAGACAACCGACCATCAATCAGTCGTTGTAGCTATGACCATCGACCAAGCACTATAGCTACGACTACCGACCAGATACTATAGCTATGCTCACCAACCAGGTGTTGTAGTTACACCCACCAATCAGGTGTTGTAGCTACGCCCACCGACTAGGTACTGTACCTACGACCACCGACCAATCATTGTAGCTCCGACCATCCAGGTCGAAGCCTACGACTATCGACTACCGATCGAGGTCGAAGCCTACTGATCGGACCGCCCAACACAAGGTCGATCGGACCGTCTAACCTGAATATTCCAGCAATTCCAATTTTACAATAGCGCATCGATCGAAACTTTCACAAACGTAAATTATTCATCATCACTAAATTTACGATCTATCCACATGGTCTAACATTAAGGAATGACATGCTCTTTTGGGTTATGGCTGACGGTTTTTTGCTGCAATTTTTAAGACGGTAGCGGACGGCAGAGACGCCGTACGTAGCACGTAGCGGTGAGCTCAGGAAGCAGTTTGGAGAAGCGGCTTTGAGAAACCGTTTTAAAAAGCTATCTCATTTGTTTTGGCTTCTGAAGAAGTTGAAGCTAAAAACCACCTCAAGAGGAAAAAAAACAGGGTGAATGTGTGGGAGTCTACACACCTGGAATTAAATAAACACGATTAGTTTAGGAGTTTGTCAATAAGAGTTTATTTGCTGTCCTTTTCTCCGACAAAGGGGAGGTGCCAAGGCAACTGAATATATCTTTTACTGTTAACACATATTGAGTATTCCTTAACAAATATTAGTATATGAGATCATGCCGTTTAAATATAAAATTCTGTCTTAAAATGAATGACATCAAAGTAGTAATTTATTATATCACAAGATTAACCTAGCAAGCACCAAATAAACCCCACTTCGAATGGTTTTAGCTTTTGGTTTATTTTGATTTTCGGTTTATTTAAGCTAGAAGCCCATTGGAACATGTTGACTTTTAATTTTAGTTTATTTTGGCTTTTTATCTCTTTTTTCTTATCCCTTTGTATTGTCTACGGTGATACAATAGTTTTTTCTTTCTATTTTTTAAAAAAACTAACAGTTATTATATTGTAATTTCAGTTATAGTCTAAATAGCTGTAGATAGAATCTTAAATAAGCTAACCTGTAGTCGCGTAAAGCTTTAGCTAGACTGGAATTGACATCTACAAAGCTGTTAGGTAGGCAGGTAGTAACCTGCTTTGGCGGAGATGCTGCACGATAAAAAGTTGAGAGAGCTTGGCACGATTTCAGTGTGATTCAGCCCAGTTTAGAAATCATCTTGTAGGGCCGATGCCATGGTCTCTCACAAGTTCCTGTAATTTTGCAAGACGCCATCTCTTCGAAAAATAACCAGATGCCATTCCGTTTGAAACCTGAAAGAGTGTCATGTTATTTGTTTGCTTGCAATTAGTAAGGCCATGTTCCAAATAATTAGTCTAATAAATAGTAATTACTAAAAAATCAAAACGAAAAAACAGGAAAAAAAAAGGGAGCCACAGCTTACACTCCACTCAACAAACCTTGCCAAGGAGCCAAGAAAAGTAATCGTTCTACCCCAGGTGCCTGAAGCCCAACCAAACCAACCCCTCCCCAATAATTGCAGGCAGCACAAGGATTCCATGCTCGGGTTAAAGGATGAACATGGCCCTCGGGCTGCTGGGGGCCCTTCCCCATTTATTGTTCCTTCTTTAGAATCCCTGTCAGGGATTCATGAGATGAAGGCTGCAAGCAACGCATTGCTACAAAACAAAACCCAGCAAAGAAAATTCTATTAATTTATATACCTTTCTTTTTACTTCTAGCTTATAGCTTATAGTTTTAAATGAATCAGCTTTTTTTTATTGTCGTTGACTTATCAAGATAAGTTTTTTTAAAAATTTATTGATATTTAATTTATTCACTTGCGCGCTAGGACAAAAACATAAGGCATCAGGGGCTACAAACCACCGCAGCAGCTATATATGCCGTCTCCCCCTCCTTTCCTAGGGAGAGCCCTCACTCGCCTCCCCACCCATACACGCCTGCACTTGTCTCTGCAAGCAAGCACTGACTACTCCCCAGTTCCCGGCCTGGCCTCCTTGCTGTTGTAGTTGTAGTTGTGTGTGTATTCTTCCTTGTTCCTATAGCCACTGCTAGCAAGCAAGCACATCATCCATTCCACTTGTTCATCATCTGAGAGAAAGAGGGGCAGTTTCTCTCTCCTCCTATCAGGATAAGCTCCTGCTGCTCGAGCTCCCTGCTGGTCTGTGGCATTTGCCCTGTTCTTGTGCTTGATTTGTTCGTTTGTGCGTGCTGTGGTGGCCATGCAATAATTCTTGGTTGCTAGTTGCCGCCCTCCTCGCGGCATCCCTATAGAACGAGAGGGACGGGAGAAGAGAACAAACCGGCCAAGCCAGTGACCTGACCGTGAGAGAGAAAGGAGAGAGAGAGAGAGAGAGAGAGAGAGAGAGAGAGAGAGAGAGAGAGAGCTCTAGCGCGAGCTAAGGCACAGGCACGGGACGAGTAGCTAGCTAGCTGCTAGCTCTTTAGTAGCCAAGAAGCAGCTAGCGTGGGGAGCAGTAGGGCTTCTTGAGCTGCTGAACTCCATGGATTGGGATCTCAAGATGCCGGTTTCTTGGGACCTGGTCGAGCTGGAGCACGACGCCGTGCCCGCCATCGCCGCCGCGGCGGCTGCGTCGGGCATTGCTGCCGCGGCGGCGGTGGCGTCGGCGCGGGGGCCGCCGAGCCGGCCGGAGTGCTCGGTCGACCTCAAGCTCGGCGGGCTGGGCGACTTCGGCTCGCCGGACGTGCTGAAGGAGCCGGCGGCGAAGGGCCCGGTGGTGTCGGTGTCAACATCGGCGGTAGTGCCGTCGGCGAGCCCGCTGAAGCGGCCGCGCGCGGGGCCTGGCGGCGCTAGCGGAGGGCAGTGCGCGGTGGACGGCTGCAAGGCCGACCTGAGCAAGTGCCGCGACTACCACCGGCGGCACAAGGTCTGCGAGGCGCACTCCAAGACGCCCGTCGTCGTCGTCTCCGGCCGCGAGATGCGCTTCTGCCAGCAGTGCAGCAGGTATATAACCAGTCAAAATAGCAAGATTTCGCAATTTTCAGTTTATACCAATTCTAACCATACTCAATTCAGCTCATTCACGACATCGCTTTTAAATTTGCGAATCGACGCTGCAGTCTCGTCAACTTGACTGTGATTTGTGAAAAGATCATTGCTTGAATTGTTGCGATGGAAAATTGGCGGCATCAAGGAACTGACTGATTAGCCTCACTCATTTCTTTTGCATCCTTTTCTTTTTACTGCCGATTATTCCCTTTGTTAAAAGTGAATAGGCCAAATCAGTTGTTTCTTTGGTAATGGCTTTCCTTGCACAATTGTTCCCATTCCAAGCACAGCTGGTGGAATCAGTAGGGGTGAGATGAGCATATATCTGCCTGTCTTGTTTCAAGGATGCACAGCTTTACCTTTCCCGGCACCTCCTTTTCAGCTTTTTCATATGAATGTACCCCAAGTTTTTCCCTGCTACCCTTTATCTTGGCAACCTGTATACCTGAATTATAACCCTCCTCTTTTCCTACTTTTGCACTACTAACTTTCTAACCCATGAATGAGAATTATTATCAGTAAAAAGTGACAGTTGCATTTCATGTGCCAAAGATCAGGTGTAGTAGTCCTTTTTATTTATGATTAGCTGCTACATCACCTTATCCCTGCATAACCCTTTTTTTTATTGTTTGGTTTAAAAACGAAGAATGAAGTGGAATTTGTGTTTTTCCTTAGTATTGACAAACAAATTCCTTTGTTATGGTTCCTACAAATAAAAGTGATTATGTGCTCTACAGTGAAAACAAAAAGGCACAAATTTGAAGCAAATATGGAGTTGAGAAGCCCATCTGTCCAACCCATTGTTAACTATAGGTACTTTAGGATCTATGCAATTTTTGCTTTGAGGGGGGTGTAGAAAGCACTCCTCGTTAAGTAATACCCTGAATGATAATCCCCATCTCTGACATGATTGCCTATCTCCTTTTTCGGTGAGGACCTTTCCTTGCTGTATTAGTAATCAGATCCATATGAGTTCTTGCGCTTTTCTCGTGCATTCTTGTGTGCAACAGTATTTGTTGTGTGTGGGACTATTGATACTTAAAGATGTTGTTGAACATACAACCTGCTTTATTTAATTTTTGGCAGAAACTGCCCTACCACATCTGCTCGCTTGCTTCAGGCTATTAGCAATGCTTTTTATATGAGATGACAGACCTAGAAAGTCGCTATTTGAAATACCGCTGTAAATGCATTCGTGGAGCCATTTTGTCTTAGCAACCAACCAGATAACCCGTACAAGTTTCAAATGTTTGTCTCTTCATCAATTAGCTAAACTATCAGAGTAGCTTGCACTTAAGGTTGGCACACAAGCCCTCGATAAAAGCTCTGTTTAACTATGAGAGAACTGTAACAAGGACCTTCTTGTTCAATTATTGAACTGAAACAAAATAGTTGTTCCGAGTATGATCCTTCCTTTGCAGCAGAATGATTTGTTTTTCTTGGTTTTTTGGCCCATAACAAACATGTTATTCTGCTTTTTCTAAACTAGTCGTAAATCGTAATGCTTATCTTACATCTAAATGATCTACTCTGTTATAATTTGAGTCCACTAAATATGTCATATAGGGTTTGTTCTTTTGGACTGCGGCTTTTAGCTTTTGGTTGTTCGCGCGTGAGAGTACGGAGAGGTAAAGACTTGCGTGTAATTTTGGCCGATATAAATAAAGTCATTACAGTGTGTAATACAATTGACTTGTAGACACTGCTTTGAAAAGACATTCCGTTTGAAGCTAGTTACCGTAGAAAAACATTTTACTGTAGAAGCCAACAAGAAGAGGGCCATATATTCGACTGATGTGAGACTTCATACCCTCTGGAGCAAATGTGGTGCCTCCAATTTGACATGTTTTTATTTTTGCAATAATACAAAACAAGCTGAAATCTTTTCTTAGATTCAACTCTAATCCAGTTGTGGTGGAGTATTTTATATTGTTGAGCTATAGTGAGCAACTACTCTGCGTCGTGTGCCTTTAAACAATATAAATATTATCCTTCAATCATTTGTTCTCTTTTCTCCTGGAAATTTTTTATCCAGTGGGGACCATTTCCAATGATTGATTACCTCTCCCGGACACCCAGTGGAGCAAAATTAGGTCACCATACTGCTTGGAGACTTTATTAAGAGGTCCTCAGTGTCCCAACAGGCTGGTACTGTGGTCCAAATGTCCAACAGGAGTTGCACTATTTTTCTGTGCTTGACAGGTCCAACAAAACTTTTATCTAAAATGAAGTTACATGCACTCAAATTGTTAGCTGACACATTGAAATCTGAGTGGTCCAGCTGTGTACTATAATTTTTTAAGGAAAACTGTGTGCTATTATTGAATATTGAGCGAATAAATATGTGGATCATTATTTCTGGTTGAGTAGCATGTAAGTCCCATGTAGCTGTGAATTATTCATGAGCCTTAATTATATTAGAGCATAACATTTGTTCAGTAAACAAGTACATCAAAATCTATGGTGATGGTCCTGAGAGGCTAATCTACTTTCATTCTCATCGAAATTCACACCATATTTTAAGCATAAAGGTTGCTCACTTGCATGGAAATTCTTTCTTTTACCGTGAATGCCATACCTCCTAGTTCCTTGTTGACTTCTTGTTCCATGATATCATGGCATTATAGTACTACCTGTATTATGAGAGTAACAAGCAAGAGTAACTTTTATTTGCTATGTCAACTAGGACTATTATGCAAGGTTTTATATCCATTGGTCTTCAATCGTGCGTCTGATTTTTTTTTCACATCCTGCTATAGCAGTCAGATGTTGTTCCTTTTTACATTAAAAGTGTCAGTATGTCAATAAAGATGGTAGTAATAAGTACACATTCTTAAAAGGGTAGCTCTTCCTTCATATATGTTTGTATTACATCTCCTTTCCACTTATCGTTTGGGTTTCTTATCATGAGTTTTTGCTTCTTTAGGTTTCACTTACTTGCGGAATTTGATGAGGCTAAGCGTAGTTGTAGAAAGCGCCTTGACGGGCACAACCGACGCCGCAGGAAGCCACAGCCAGATAACATGAATTCTGGGAGCTTTATGACAAGTCAACAAGGTTTTTTTTTTACAGACTGTCGATTGCTACCTTGACGTAAATGAAATATGCAAATTATATCATAACATATTAACATATCTTGCTAGAAGCAGAAATTTCAACTATATAGTGCATTAATGCATATCTAACCCCCCCACACACACACACACCAATGCTGCTGCAAATTTTGCCTCTAGTTGTTCATAAAATCTAGCTTGTAAAACTGAGGTTTTGTAACTTACTTGGTACTTACATATTACGTATGTTCACCTTATTTTCTCCTGTGGAACTTTGTATTTTACATGGAGCTAAGACAACACAATGTTTTGCCTATAAATGATACCAATGCATGAAACTCGACATAATGTCCATACATATATACTGCTTTGTGTCTGATTCTATGTGACGATATATCCTTCACCCCCTAGATCAGGCACAGGTAATAGCTTTACCTTTCTGATACTATATATTATCAGATTCATTATATATGGATGATGTTGAGTTACATTGTGTTTTCTTCACTAGAATTTAAATCATGAATCATGTTTGAAAATGAAATATCAGAGGTACCATTCTTCAGTAGCCACATGAGCACAATGCAGCTTCACCTTTCCTGGATATTCAAATCACTGACTAATCACACAATGCTGCAATTTCTATCTTTTACATCGATAAATTTCAGTCGCAGTCCTTGTTTCATGACGACCATTTAGGTTTGTTTTCAAATTCAGGGACAAGGTTCGCGTCGTTCGCTCCTCCAAGACCAGAGGTGAGTTGGTCTGGGATTATCAAATCGGAAGACAGTCCATATTACAGCCATCAGGTACTGAGCAGCAGGCAGCATTTTGTCGGCTCTACATCAACTTACTCCAAAGAAGGCCGGCGCTTTCCCTTTCTCCAGGAAGGAGATCTAGTAAGTTTCAGCACAAGCGCGGCCCTCGAGATATCAGTGTGCCAACCTCTCAAGACCGTCGCTCTGCCGCCTGAGAGCAGCAACAGCAACAAGATGTTCTCCGATGGACTGACTCAAGTGCTCGACTCCGATTGTGCTCTCTCTCTTCTGTCATCCTCAGCTAATTCCTCCAGCGTCGATGTCAGTCGGATGGTCCAGCCAACCGAGCACAACACCATGGCTCAGCCCCTTGTCCCCAACCTGCGGTTCGGCAGCTCTACCTGGTTAGCTTGCTCCCAGGGCTCCAGTGGCGTCTCCACGGCAGGGTTCACCTGCCCCAGCATGGAGAGCGAGCAGCTGAACACCGTCCTGGTCCCGAGCTCGAACGACAGCGAGATGAACTACCACGGGATATTCCATGTTGGCACTGAAGGCTCCTCGGACGGGACATCTTCGTCTCTCCCATTCTCGTGGCAGTAGTTATCAGTAATCAGTACCTGCTGTTCTTGTGCTCTTTCAGTAGCTAGCCGTACCCCTAGTGATCAGTGTTTCTATTCTTTCTGTGTTTACTCCCTCTCTTTTTTTTTTTGCCTCTGTCTGTCTTTCTTCATTTTTACTATCAGCATTAGAATGAACAACTTTGCATAAATTAGGCGTAAATTCCCTTGATATCCGGTTTAACTTCACTGGTGTAGGCAGCAGGTTGCTTGTGTCCTTGTGTTCATGGCTTCATGCTAGAGGTGCAGGTGTTTTTCTGAACTTGCATGCTCGGTTTAGTGCCATGGTGTAGCACCCCAGAAAACTACCAAACTAGGATACTACTATAAAACATTATCATCAAAGTAAAGAAAAAATAATAGAAGCAACAATAAAAATAAAAAAAATAAAACATTTAAGATACTTTATTTAAATAATCAACGAAAACTAAAATAATGTTTGAAACATAGGATCGATTCACTTCTAGTCAAATAAAAAATAACATAAATGGTAAAAGTAGTAGCAAGCCACAGTGCTGAAACTCGAGTGCTCCCATCCATACAAATTGCTATTAATCCACTGGCTTTTTACCTGAGAAGGAAAAAAGCAAGTGTGAGATTTAGAAATCTCAGTAAGTATCTAACAACGGTCTCAACATAAGGAATAAAGACAGGTAATACAACCAAGTGAAATAAGGGACAAGCATCGTAAGCAAGCAAATGATACAGCATAAAGGCAACGAACTTAGGATATCGGAACACTGATATAGATTGGATACAGATATCATGGGAAATGTGTAATTAAAGGTAATTGTTAATCATGGAAACTGTGTAATTAAAGGTAATTGTTATTTGACAAGTTATAGCAAAGGCACCGGCGATCACATCCCATATACCCGGTTATATAAGAATAGTCAGACACATCCTTGTCCTTGACTGTATAACCACCGACGAGGTGTAATATCATGTGTAACGAGAATGTACGACCCCCGTACGTTACCAGGTTGGGTGGAAATCTCCCCTATATGTGGATAATCTCAGGCCAGTTAATTACTATTTTTTCCATTAGTGAATTATCCGAGATGTAATTAAGGGTAAATTAAGGTAGAGTTATGAGAGTAATAGTTTGATGCAATTGAGACCGGAAAGACATGATTTGAAACATAAGGTGATGGAGAACAAAAGTCTGATGATAGCGTACTAGAACCTGCCTAAAGAGGATACTAAATAGAGTCACACAAGGATTGTCAATCATACAATTTTTATTAAATATTAAGTGATCATTAGTCAGATTAATGTATCACAACTAAATCAGCCAAGGCTCACAATTAATAATGAACAGTTAAAGGATCATAGAAGCAAGATATATAATTAAGTCATCCAATGCTAAAAGATTACTAGTGATTAATCTTAGATTTGAACATGCTTATACGTTACTCTATCCATAATTTAAGCATTTATCTCAATCCCTATCTAAGCATGAATTCTAAAGTCGAGCGTATACCAACTACAAGCGTTAAGCACTAACTAACTTAACATAATAAAACTCACCAATACTACAAGCAACGCACGACTAGCAATCAATACAGTGTGATAAACAATGATACGCTAAAGGTGACAGGTAATCAGGAAACAGTAATATGCGAAAGAACAGGTTACGGCCGCGAGGTACTTGCCTTGAGCACGCTCGACGAACACATTGCACGTGGATCCGAGATACGCAACTGCCTAGCTGCTTCCTCAACAGCTGCGTGTGAATCTACAAGGTGGTATGGAAAACAACCGATCGGATAGGGTGAAATTGATAAAGGAACGACAGGAGATAATTTGACTGGAAAGGAAACAGCCGTTCGCCGAAAGCGGACATTTGTTCGCCACACGAAACACGTTTGGCGAGCAAAGCGCTGTTCGCCGCTTCTTGCCCGACCACAAAGCCGCCGCCGTCCGCCGCCACCGCATAGCCATGCGTGCGGGCGTGCGGCGTGCATCTTGGGCGGCGTCGTCAGACCGCCCTCTGACTCTCCCTTTTAGAAAAGATTCGGTCTCGAATCGACTACTTCAGAAATTCAACTTGCGGAACTAAGAGCATCACTAGAAAAGTACAAGGAACAGGACATGAGGAAAAGAGATCGGGATACTTTGCGCACATTTGGGACTCCAACTCCCATGTAGCTTCACGCTGGGTCTAATAGGACCACAATACTTTGACATAAGTAAGAGTTCGACGTCGTAGGCGACGTTCTGAACATTCCAAGATACGGACCGACCGTGTTACAACGGACAGGTCCTCTGAGACCTCCAAAGTGGGCAACTCCAAAACTTGATCAGGGTCATTGAGATACTTCCTTAACATAGAGATTTGAAAAACGTTGTGTACTCCAGCCAGGGAGCAGGCAACTCCAGACGATAAGTAAGCTTCCCGATTCGCTCCGTGATAGGAAATAGTTCAACATAACGAGGGTTCAACTTTCCTTTTGCCCCAAATCGGACCACTCCCTTGGTCGGCGAGACCCTTAAAAGAACCTGATCGCCCACTTCAAATTCTAACGGCCGACGAGAACGATCGGCTTAACTCTTCTAACGACTCTGGACAGAAAGCAAATTGTTCTTGATGTGATCGATCTGCTCCTTCCAATCTCTGACCTGTTGAGGCCCAAGTGCCCCAAGCAGCCGCACGGAGGGGAGAGAGGGGGATTAGATTGGAATCTGGATATGGAAAAAAAAATCACGCACGGAAAGAGAAGAGATGTCCCACTTTTAAGGTCATATCTAAATTGCCATATCTAAATTAGGGTTTTATTTTAATTATTATTATTTACTTTACTTTTTTCTTTTTTTTTCTGTGCGCTACACATGGCCTATGGGCATAAATGCATTGCATCACGCCTTTCTCAGTGTACATGAATCTGGCCTAGAATTGACGCATGCGTTTCTGCCTTTCTCAGAGTACATGAATCTGGTCCAGAATTGATGCGGCCATGTCGGCCGAAAGAGACGTTTAGGATGGGCTGGGACGAAGAAAATTAACTATACCTCGTAGTGCCGTCTACTTGATCAGAGAACCTGCCGGGAGCTGGCAATTCAACGCCAACTGTATAGAGATAAAAACTGCCTGTGAAGTCGAATTAAAACAACTTAAATGGCATATATCATCTTGAATTTGAACGATGCTATCAGTGTGAACGGCGTCCCTCTTGATATTGTTGTTTTTCTCGAAAACGTAAGAGAAATGCGTTTCATTTATTAGGGTAGAGGACTTAAAAGTATGACATGAAAGTCGTGAGAATTTTTGTAAAGGCTAGATCACAAGCTCGAACACCACCTAAAAAGAAAGAAGAGGGGACGATAGAAGAAAGAGTCTAAAGAGCGCAAGGAATAGGGTGTGCCGGGACAAGGTCGAGGCAACAATGGATCTCTTAGGGTCTATTCCTTTTTGCTGTAGCTTGTGGTTTTTGGTTGTGCCTTGTGACTTTTAGATTATTTGTGTAAGAGATTACAGAGTAATAGAAACTCACGTGTAGTTTTCATCGATATAAATAAAGTCGGTACAGTATGTACTATAATTAACTAGTAGACTCTATCTTAAAAAATATTTCGTTTAAAAGTTAGTTACTATAGAAAAACCGAAAAATAGCTTTTAGAAACCGAAAACAACACAGCCTTAGCTTCAAACTCGTAGCGGCAGACCACGAGGTAAACTCGTGCCGAACTCGCTGGAGGAAATCCTCACTGCTAAGCCTCCACTGACCATGGTGCAGAAAATTTCTTTTCTTCTATGTCATCCATATAACTAGAATAATAAGGGTGTCCATTCTTTCTTCTTTTTTTTTTGGAGCCGGAAGCCAAATTCCTAACGCCTAACCAGTGGTCCGGAGATTGTTGCACGAGCACGACAGTGACGCACAAGTAGGGCGTCGTTAAGGGATGGAAACCATGGAATTGATCAGGGGCAGCGTCATTGACTGTTCGTAATATTTCTGTAAGATTGTGCACCTGTAGGCCGTAGTCCTGTACTGTACATACGTTCTCTCCTACAATAATACTTCGTGATTTAAAACAGTCCCGTAGACTGTGATTTGCTGTCTTCAACCATTCCAAGTCGGCGAGAAAAAAAAAAAGAGCTATCATCTTGTAGCAAAAGAAGGTCGCCATTCCTTTTTCAGTTTATGACATACGGCTTATTATTTTTGCGGACAAACAAGTAGAACAATTTTTTGCTGTTACTTTAAAACGGTTTATTAGAATAACTTTTCAAAACAGTTTATTAGTTTATTATTATTTGGTTCATTCGTACAAATACTTATATTAGTGCCAAAAATTATAAAGCACAACTATAAATCGTAAGTTACAGTCGAAAAAAATGCACCCACGTCTCACGGCACGGTCGCATCGCGTCACGTCGCGCCCAACCAGCCCAGGCCCAGCACAGGACGGGAGGAGGTGTGGGTGTGTTGGAGATCAGGCCCGGTTTACACGCACTTTACCGTAGGCACACGCAACCGAGATCGGTGAAAACTCCAGATCACGAGAGAGAAAATTGCGCTGCACAACAACTGCAGCTTTTCTTCTTCTTGTTTTTTTTTTGCCCTTTTATTGGCATCTTGAGATTACATTTAGATTAGCCTACAGTTATGCCATTGGTGAGGTTGTTTTATGTGGTTTATGATCGCATTGAGTCTCCACGAGAGGGTGCTGTGCTGGGTGCAGGCGCTCGAGTGGACCGATTGATTGCAAGGCAACAAAAGCGGCGAAAGGGACGCGCTAGCTAGCTGCCTCCTCCCCCGCGAGCGGGCCCCGCCACCACGTAGCCGGCACCGGAGCAGATGGGACGCGCTGAAAAAGCTCATGCGTTGCACTGCACTAACTTGCAGCGCACCCTCTCATGCCTGTCGGACCATCCAAGGCTACCCTCTCTCTCTCGGTCACAGTGTGTGGTTCCGTGAATGGGATGGATAATCGATGGGAGCAGCCGATCGGCGGAGTCCAAGGTAAGGTCACACTCACGCACACCGCCATGTACGCCACGCGACGACGCGACGTACGTACGGGGCAGCGTCCTTGGCCGTCGGATCGCCGTCGGCAGCCGCCCCGGCGGTCGACACGTGGGAGGGAGGACATGACAATGCCGCGCCGGCCCACCGGCCAGATCGGACGGGGCACGTCGCCCCCACCACCACTCGCGCAAGCCAAATATCTGCCGGCTCGGGCGGGCGGCCCCGTACGTCAGCGCGGTGTTCCCGACCAGGAGCGCCCCATCCGGACCGTCGGTTTGGAGGGCGGGCAGCGCGGCGTGGCTATGCGGGCGGTGGCAGGGTTGCTCTTGCGCCGGTGTGCGTAGGGGTAGGTACTTGGCGTGCGGTGCTATTTTACGGCTTAGCCCCCTGGTTACTGAGGTATTCGGTCGAGGCTCGGCCACTGTCAAGTAGTAAACCGGTGCTTTGATGTCTACGAATTAGCTTTGGAAAACATTCTGTGTGTAATTTAATTACTCTGTACATTATTAACTTAAACTACATGTTGTAACTAATTAAGATGCTAAGCAAAAAAAAGTACGTGTGCATGCATCTTTTAGTAATGTAATGGATAATGTTAAACTGTACGTTTTAGTGGACGGAGATATTGGGTCTATTTAGCAACGGCTGCGGCTTATGACTTTTGACTAAATTTTTTGAATTTTAGCTGTTTACGATATAGATTACGGAGAGATAGCTATTCAATTGCGATTTTGGATGGTACAGATATTGTGTTTTTAACGTGTACATCGTTTAACTTGTAGACTCCGTCTTGAGAAAATACTCCGTTTGAAAGTTAGGTACTGTATCAAAAATAAAAAACCACCAGCTTCGGAAGAAAAGAACAGCTCCGTTATACTTATTACGTGTCTTGTTTTTGGCTCCTTGGAGTCGAACATGGGAAAATGGATGATGCAAGAGATTGATGTGCGCCTCCGTTTCTTGAATTCTAGAATTTCTCTAGTCTAAAAATGCAACTGAATTATGCTTTGAACGCGCGCATGCAATAGGTGAAACACTAACTAACATGGCAAATATAAAGCCCTTGTTATAAGATTTAGAAACTCCTTACTAGCTTTTTCCCTGTTCTCTGTACATAGTTATCTTGCATTGCTATATTTTTTTTCACAAACATCAAAGTCCCGAAGAGAGCTCGACTCTCCGAAATAAACACCAAAATACTTGCTGCGAGCTTGTCTGTGCATGAATCCTATTTTGTACAAGGAATCAACAACATTTAGAGAAATGATCATACTGAGATATGTATTTGCAAACCGATCGATCGATGCTTTCACTTTGCTATTTATTAGCGGGATGTTCAGTTATCCCATGCCAGCAGTTTAATCTATTAAGTATAAATCATCACATGAATTTATTCATCCCATAAGCTAAACAAGTGCCTACAAATGACTGAAAACTGTATTTTTAATTCTGTTAGTTTCCTTAATTTGTTTCAATTTTTTTTGCCCTGAGCATGGAGACTCATTCGACCAATATAATTAATTAGCTAGCCAGCGCTTGCACTTAACATAACTAACTAGTGATCCATTGGTTACTCGAATAGGCAGTACTTTTATGATATGTTACCAGTGCAAAGTGAATACGTATGCATGGTTCCTATCCAGGTAGATCAAGTTGAGCCGAAATTAGATCTTTTTAGAATGGATCACTTAACTAATACGGGGAAGTAAAGACCACAACTCTGAGCTTACACACAAAGTGTACATTCTACATAGATATACACATCGGCGATCGATTCTCTAGGCAAAATTAATAAGCTCTCAGCCTGCCCGAATCAAAAGAGCTCCATCTTGCCTACGCAAACTGTGGTAACGTTCTGCATATATATATCCTGCATGCAAGCTTCCAGGTAGCTAGGCTTGTCGGCTGCTGGAACCGAAGGCAAGGAGGCCCTTGCCCAAAAACACAACACCCGGAGGTTTCCACCGAAAAAGCGCACGACTTTTCTACGCCCTTTCCGCTATCTTTCTCGACCTGTCGAATCCTAACTCGTCGAACAAATCGCAGGGAGAGGGAAGCTAAAACCAGAGCAATTATCATCACCATAGGCTTCTAAATTTCGACCTAGTTAAAGAGAAAAAAATTGATTGCATCAACCGCTAAAAAGTTAGATCAGTATTTTTTAGACCAAATGGTGTAATAAATACAGTCTTCTCTCCATCTTCTAGAGACATACTAATCTGATAATAACCAAAGTATGCATCTAGAAAATTTAACGTTGTACAACTAGTAGTGGAGTCAAGCAAATGATCGATACGAGAAAGTGAAACATTATCTTTTCAACAAGCTTTATTAAGATCAGTATAATCTATACACATACGCCACTTACCGTTAGACTTTTTAACCACTACAGGGTTAGCCAACAACTCTAAGTGATTAACCTCTCTTATAAAACCTGCTTTTATTAGCTTGTCCAATTCAGATTTAATAGCCTCCCTTCGATCAGGTGCAAACCTCTGTAATTTATATTTTACAAGTTTCTTATCAGGCCGTAGAGCTAGCCTGTGCTCGATCACCTCCTTGGGGACCCCGGGCATGTCAGATGCTTGCCTCGCGAACACATGTGCGTTTGCTCAGAGGAAGGTGATGAGGACATCTTCCTATGTAGGGTTAGAGGAAACCCTGACACGAACGATCTTCGAAGGCTCCACTGGATCTAACAGAACTTCTTTAACCAGCTCGTCCAGGATTTGCGGTCGCGTGTAAGCACCATCTTTTTTATCACAATGGACTATGATCACTCACTTGGGACCTGGCATCTTAAGACGTTGATATACATAGTGAGAAACTATCATAAAATATGTCAGAGTTGGTCATCCGAGTATGGCGTTATACGCCATGTCGAAAATGACCACGGCAAAGGAGATTTTCACTGTCCTGAAATTGCTTGGAGAACCAAATGTGACAGGTGGAGAAACTTGACCAATTGGCTTGGCTGAAGACCCTGGTACAATCCTATAAAATGAGTAGCGTACATGCTTTATTCTAGTACGAGAAACTTGCATCTCGTCCAGAGCACCTGCAAACAAGATATTTAAAGAACTACCACCATCGATTAACACTTGATTCACTCGACAGTTATTAATGGTGGGCTTGACCACAATCGAAAACTGACCTGGTCAAATCGAAGGGATCGGGTAGTCACTCTCCTCAAAAGAGATAGTGACTTCTGACCACTTCGGAAGATAATTGACAAGGGGAGGGTTAATGGAGTTTACCTCACGCTCGACAGTGTTATACTATCATTTTGCCTCGTATGCTGAATATCCTTTGTAGATGTGCTCGATGGTATGCTGTGGATCCTGAAACAACGTCTCCTCGTCATCGTCTGACTGCTTCCAATCACTCGCTTGTCCTGGCTCTTGGATCACAGGGAGTGGTCCCTTACTGAAGATGTTGATGTAGTTACGATCACCAGATATCGATGGAGTCCCAGAATGCTGGATTCCAGGTCTCGTTGAGCCTGATCGGACGGCCGCTAAGGGACTCGAACGCTTGGGAGGAGACCCCTTATCATGTTGCGAGTCCTGATTGTGGTCAGATTGACCCTTGCTCTTTGGGAAAACTAGTTCCTCCTTTGAGCGTAATGCTATGGGGGATAAGGATCCCTCCTCAACACTACCCACCGGTGTGATTTTTGAGATCTCGTGATGGATCTGCAGGGATAGCCACACCGTCAGATGAAAGCATCATCTGCTCAAAATCGTAGCAGGCATCCATGTCAAGATCTGCGTATTCCGCCAGGTCAAACTAGTTCACCTTGTTCCATTCTCCTGCCATGAGGATATAAAAACAAAAGAACTCGCTGACTAGGAATTATCGAAGAATTGGTGAAGAAGTTTCCCCACGGACGGCGCCAACTATCGATGTTTTAATATCGATCTTACGTAATGATTTGTTTGGGTTCAAGGAAACTTTTGATGACCTGGCTATCAACACACAGAGGCAAGACACGGGGATTTTTATACAGGTTTGAGCATTCTACAATGAGAACAATCCCTCATTCCTGTTGACTATTGCTCAAAGAAGTGAGTATAATGGAGGAAAGTAATGTGAAATTACAATGGAGAAAGTAATATGAAAAAGCCTTCTCTACTGCTACTCTCCTTGGGTCTGACCTAGATCCCCCCTCTTCTCCCTGACGTCCACCTTATAAAACTTGCACGACAGCGGCAGTTTCTTCTCACCAATAAATGCCTTAACGTTTTTGAGTGATAACTGCCTGATGAGAGTTACTAGAGAATTGATATATCGCTCATCGTGTGGTTAAGTGCACTTATTCCAGAGAATAAATACTCTCACTAAACACCTTGCCAGACGACCCACGAAGTAATGGGTTGTCATAAACAAGCCAGTCAGAGCTTGGCTTAATCGTTGGGGGTCTACGACCACGAGGTGGTCGCAGGATAACGTACGACTATTCAAGGTCGTAGGAGAACTAACAACTATAAAGTTGTCGTAGAAGAGTTTACGACTAGCGGGCTGTCGTAGCAGAGCTTACGACTAGCAGGTCGTCGTATAAGAGCTTACGACTACGGGGTAGTCGTGAAAGTGCTTATGACTAGCGGGCTATCGTAGAAGAGCTTACGACTACCTTGCGAAATCTCTCCCTCACAAATAAGGGGTATACTTGAGGAGCATAATGACATCACCATATTATTTACAAATAAATAATAATTTGAGGATTGATCATATCCTCATCAAAATTCTTAATAATAATAAACTACTATATAATTAATCATTAGTAGATCAGGCAATCAAATGTCTACACTACTATGTTGTTCGGTATTCTGCCGATAGATTTTAAAATGGTATTAGGTTTAAGGATGACTCATGGAAAACCACTAGATGGCTAAAGTCCACGACCTTACCCTACGGTAGAGGCTTTGGTAAGAATTGGTGGTAGTTACTAGTTTTGACTTGTCAGACCTGATTTAGTAGTTGCTCGATTCGATTGAATATCTACAGAAGGGTTAGCTTTTCCATTATGATAGAATGGTTCGTATACCAATGGGGTGGTATGAAAATAGGACTGGAAAGTCACTTGTCATATTTCACAATAGTAGGTCCACTCAACGTTGGTTCACAGTTTTTGTATTGGCCAATAGATTACCAACAATGTGTGGCCATGAGCTTACCGGATGAAATCTAGAAAGAGGAAAGCAGTGAAAGACCTTGTTATCTTAACTCAGTTGCACACTATTTGGTTACGTGTCTATTACATGACATTAAGAGTTTGAGACATCTTGTGGGTAAAACTAGGTAACTCTATAGAGTAAAACTTGTAGTATTCAGATACGTCGTGCTTCCGGTAAATGAAGTTGTGTTTAATGGGTAAATCCAATAACAAGACATAAGTAGTTTTGTTAAGATTTCTAATTTGGTAATTAAGTTGGTGAAACCCTTTTCTCTTAAGAAGGTAACATTTTATCATTTCATATAGAAAACATTTACAAATAAATTTGCATATATTCTTACTGTAGTATAACCCTTAAGTCTATCCAGCTGAACACCTTACAGGATAGTTAAATAGCCTTCCCACGTAGCTTGCTGAGTACCTAGTGTACTCAATCTTGCTTATTTTCATCAGATTGGACAATAGAAGCAGAAAGGATGCATCAGTTACCATACTAGGGTTACAACAACACTAAGTGTTCCTGTGGGATTTCTTTAGTCCTTCTGAATATAAGTTAAGTTTTAGACTTGCCTGGCCATAAAACTATTGTAATTTGGCCATGAGATCTTATTTTAACTAAGCTAATCATTTTTAAATATTCATGAGCATGCATGATACTCTTTTTGTCCTCAATTGAATTCCTAGGTTGTTAGGAAAAACACGATGATTCTATTCTTAAAAATAAGGTCATTACAATGACACACACGGTTTTGAATTTAGAAAATTATTTAAAGAATCTGTTTCAAAAATTCGTCGCATTTATTTCAAAGTTTGGAGAGTATTATTGGCAAAAGCCAAAAAAAAAAAAGACTAGCTAGAAAAAGAACGGGCCCTATACCCTGCGTATACGGCAAAACGCATTGAATTTGATTAATGAAAAGCTAGCTAGCGTTTACGTAGGAGCTGACAACGACGGGGAGAGAGAGAGGGGGAGGGGGGGTTGGCTTTGCCCACTATCTCTAGGGTTACGCGCCTTGCACCTTGCCGAAAATGGAAAGGAGTGGAGCACCCTAATCACTCCCCATCGCTCTCGCTTTGCTTTTTAACCTACCTCTCCTCTTCCCCCCTCCACTCCCATCTCGCCTCGAGCACTCCTCCTCCCTTTCCCCTTCCGCTTTCGCTCGGCGATCGATCGAGCAGGAGGAGCGGAGCGGAGCTAGCTTTCTGGTAGCAATCGTCCAGTAGCTAGTGGCAGGCTCTCGAGGAAGCGAACGCCATGGGGAGGGGGCGGGTGGAGCTGAAGCGGATCGAGAACAAGATCAACCGGCAGGTGACCTTCGCCAAGCGCCGCAACGGCCTGCTCAAGAAGGCGTACGAGCTCTCCGTCCTCTGCGACGCCGAGGTCGCGCTCATCGTCTTCTCTAACCGCGGCAAGCTCTACGAGTTCTGCAGCGGCCAGAGGTATACATAGACACGCACGCATCGATCTGCGCGTACACGTACGCTTGCGCGCGTGAGCAGTGGCCGGAGGGTCTAGATCGTTCCGGATCTGGCCTCGGGGGAGAGCGGGGTGGTGGAGGCTTGGGGTTTTCTGAGCTTTGAGGGGTGGTTTCGCGGGGGATCTGGGTGAGGCATGGTGGATCTGTGAGAGGGGAAGCTCGGGGTTCGAGCTGGTCATGGGGTTGATGCAAATTCGAGGGGGCTGGGAGTAGAAGTTATTGATTTCCTCGGGAATTAGGGTTTTCGCTCGTTCGGGAGCTTGTAGGACGTGGTGATCTTCGTAGATCTGCGGGTTTTTTTGCTCTCGGGGTCGTAGTGAATCCATTGGTCTGAGATGGCGCACTTCCTAGTTAGTTGAATTTTGCAAAACTGCATGCATGGGAGCTAGAGAATTTAAGCGGTGGTTACGTTAATTATTAGGAAGGAAAAAGGTTCAGGACCGCGGCTTCGACTGATCTCCGTGTCGATCTAATTAACGGAGAGCGTTTTTATTTGGGGATCTGGTTAATCGTTTGCTCAAAAGATTTTTGTATTTTGGTCTTACTGCGAATTTGACATGGTTAATTTGCTGCGGTACGAAAGAGCTTAAGGCATCGCATCAGCTAGATATCGGATGTGTGGTGACTGATGGGTTCTTAGCTAGTTTGTTTTATGCATGACGATTCAAAAAACATTTATTGCATGGACGTCGTGTGTTCAGTTGGTGGTTTGCTGCGGTTTTGGGGGAGCGTGTCCTTCGGATTTTTTAACTTGGGCTTTCATGTGAGTTGTGATTGCCTCAATTGAACTATTGAAGCAATATATCAACGCCTGATAAAGGTTTTTTTTTGTAACTGGAAGGAATAAACTTTTAATGATTTTCCTGTCAATAAATACTACTGCGATCTGTCACTTGAGAGAGAGATAGCTGGGCAAACTCAACAAATGACCTTGTTGGAGTCTCAAAATATGCCAAGCGTTTCTAATCAAAATTTCCCTGTTAATAAAACAGAACACATGTTTGGCTAAGTGAAGATTGACAAATTGCACACACATAAGCTAGCAGAATTGATTTTGACACAAAAAATATTTGTTATTGCGATTAGAGAAAGCTTCTAGCTAGAGTTGGTCCATAAAAATTGCAGAAAAATTGACACTATAAAGTTTTGCAAACACAATTTTCTTGATTCTTACATGAAAAAAGGGAATGCATTATTAGTTAGAATGATGCAATGCAATAAGCAACCTAATATACCGGCCGGTATCTAAGATCTAGTAATTAAGCCCAGTACCGAATTATAGATAACCTTTTTATGTTCTTGAGTCCAAAAATGTGCACTTATATGGTGTACTGATGGAAATATGATTTAAGATGAATATGAGTCCATCAATATTGGCTTACATATTTAGACCCCATTTGGAACATGAGAATTTCACAAGAAAAAATTATTCCTTACAAGAATCATGAAACATTCCCGCATTCCAAATAGGGCGTTAGGGTTGTGGAATCCTGATGATGTGGAATTTGGCAATCATGTAATATTTTGTATCTTTTTTCATAACTCGTTAGTCTTACAGTGAATTCCTAGCTGTGAAGGTAGTCTTGAGCCATGCATTCGTCTGTTTTAAAATTTTCACATCCTCCCTAGGAAAACTTTTCTACTTTCACTAGGGATTTCTCCTACTATTTACTGAAAAAAGGGAAAACTTTTCTGGATAAACAGCATATATCGGTGCTTCCCCAATCCCAACACTATACCTTTTGTTAAAGATGTTTCTGCCGTTAATTAGATGTATATTGGTTCTGTCTCCACACTAAAAACTTTATGGATGCCAAAAGAATCTACAGCTCCCAGATCTGGAAAAATTAGAGTTTGGTTCTAGATTCAACAAAAACCAAATTATGCGCATTTTCTAGATCTAATTTTGCTATGTAACTAAGCAGGGTAGTATCTCTTTTATTTCCTCTATTCTACAATGTGAACAAACTCGCAAATATTTATATGCACAATCAAAAGATTTTTGGTTTTGTTGAACCTGCATAAGTTTAAAGTGATTCACCTATAAAGGTTAATTGTCCATTAAATCTATTTACATGCCTAACTTCACAGAGAAAACCAATATGGTCTTGGGTATGCATTGTTGAACTGAATTGGTTTCAAAAAATTATTGAAGTGTATAGCCAAACACCCCTTCGGCTCCTCGAACGGTCCAGGGCAAGGAAAAGGCATACATAAGATTCCTAGGACTGACCTGGAGGTATATGTAGGGTACAATTAGTGACAGCTTTCAATTGTCATTTATTTTGTTACCTCAGCTCTCATGACTGAGTAGTGCCCTACATTATCGGATGTCCTTTCAGAAGGCTAGCTATACAATTGCTCCAGTATTTTATGCTGGCAGATATGTATATCTTCATCGTGTACTGTAGATTCTGTTCAGGAAACTGAATTCGCATCTTGTTCCTCTGAAGTCTGAAACATGGCAGTACTAACAGCTGGCATTCCCGTTGTATAGGGGAAAACTTAAATATTCTACTCTGGGTGAAGTTATAAAATATCTTTCCTCTTGTTTTGCTTGTTTGGCTGTCTCTTAAACTTCAGGGTAATTTTAGAATTATGGAGACAATATTTACATGAGTTACCAAGATAAAAATAAACAGCACCATTCCTGCAAAATTGTTGCCTGCCAAGTATGACCTGCAGTCAGCTAATTAATATGCAACCAAAATTCTTTGTTTTAGTTCAATGTTAATGTTTTTGCATTTTTCTCCCTTCTCCAATCACCGTGTTTTATGCCTTTATCCTGGACCGTATCTCTTCCAATGATGCCGCTGTCTAGTGTTAATCATGAATGCATAACAGGATGCTTACATGAGAATGCATAGTGCCTTTTATGTATTTTCAAATACTTTTCACTAAAGGATCGATATAACTTCTATATGGTCCCCGATAAGTATAAAACTTGATGATTTGTGAACTATTATTCCTTTAGTCTTTTTCCTAAAAAATCGTGTTTTTGAACTTGCAGCATGACCAAAACCCTGGAGAGGTACCAAAAATGCAGTTATGGTGGGCCAGCAGATACTGCAATACAGAACAAGGAGAATGAGGTGAGCTTCGTTTATTTATTTGATCAATCAATTATTTGTATGTGTCATATCATTGCATGCGTGTTCTGACGAGTGCATCAAATTAGCTTGTGTTCTAATCTCCCTCTTGTCAAAAGATACTAGTGATTAACCGATTTTAATTTCTGAACTATGATATATGCTTCTCTTCTGTATTATAAATCAATATATCATTAACAACAGACGTGGTTGGGTCAGAATGCCATTTATGTGTACTACTTTACTAACTAATAAGTACCGACATATATAATGTAAGTGTTAAAAATGTTTACCGCACTACTTAACTTTATGAAACTGATGCCAAAATGTCTTGAAGTTTTCTGTAAAATGAGAGCATTGCAAAAACTATATCTATTGTACAACACCAAAACTTCTTCCACTTGAAACAATTTACCTTTATCTTTAGTCAATTAGCTTCATGAGCAAACACATATAGTGGTTTTGATAATTCGAAACATACAGTAATTAAACAAGCTCAATACATTCCAGTAATTTAATTCCGAGTTCTGATGATGAATTACAGTCATTGAGAGAACAAAATATAAGAGTGGTGGCCTTGTAAGTTGTTGTGAAAGATGAAATCATGGTCATTTATTTGTTTCTCCGATAGTATTGCATGTAAAATAAGCTTAATTTGTCTCCCGATGGAGGATATTTTCCTCTTCTGCAATTTGGATAAAAATATTTAAGATTTGATTCCTTAAAGTTCTTTGTATTGAAGTAGCGCTTATCTTTCAGTTAGTACAGAGCAGTCGCAATGAGTATCTCAAACTGAAAGCACGGGTGGAGAATTTGCAGAGGACTCAAAGGTAAGTTGTCGACTTCTTATTTTAATTTTTACAAGATGAAGCTACCTCTAGTTCAAACCTAATTTGGGCAGTTTTCTGTTGAAAAATGATAACTAAATGATAATCTAGTTAGGTACCTTCATTTTCAGAGAAAATATTATTCCAGGTTTTTCCTTTTTTTTGGGGCAGAAAAATACGCATGCAATTGGTTTAAGTTAGCAATATTAAAATAAGATGAGCATCCACACCTGTAACCTCTGAAAACGAGTTTCACAAATCACAACCCCTTGAGGTTAGGCATCAATTTATGGGGGCTAAAGGAAGCCATCTGAAGTCATAAAACTCCACATACATCATGCACTGCAATAAATTTAACTAGATTCAAGTAGCTTAATCTGTGATCATAAGTTAATGTGCAGGACTACTTATAGCAGTCTTGTAATTTCTTAACAATTACAGGAATTTGCTTGGTGAAGATCTCGGATCACTCGGCATCAAAGAGCTTGAGCAGCTTGAAAAGCAACTTGATTCATCCTTAAGGCACATAAGATCCACAAGGGTAATTAATTGATTGTTTCTCATATATATATATGATCAAATTCGATATGGTAGTAGCTAGACCGTTTCCTCATTCATCAAAAAATAGTTGGATCAATCGTTGAGGGCTACTTGTACAGTTCCTCATATTTATTTTTTGAAGAATGATTCCTCAGGTTTATTAAACATAGTTCTCTGGATCTCTTTGAATGGTGATCGTTTTGCTGGGACTGCGAAGTACTACATTAGGACCTTGCTATCTAGTTAATTTATGCTAGATATATCTACATGCTGCACAGCTGCAGTATAATATATGTTTACGAAAATGATGATCAAAATTCCAATCTTGCAGACACAGCATATGGTTGATCAACTCACTGATCTCCAGAGGAGGGTATGTTCTTAACATAATAAAATTGATCATGATTTCTATTATTAATTGAAATATTCTTAGTTAACTTCAGGTCAGATAAGAGAATCCACTATTCCCAACTAATGATATCACTAAATAATTTTCCAGGAACAAATGCTGTGTGAAGCAAATAAGTGCCTTAGAAGAAAAGTAAGTTCCCTTGCCCGTATAAATTAAATTAACTGGATTTTCGTAGTGGTTGCATACGTTTATCGGATCTTAATTAGACAGATTCCAAAGCATCTGGTTTTCTTGTTTTGAAGTTGAAGTCATTTGTACTTAGTTTTGAATGTACTTACATTGAAGCTCTATGTACTTAATGTTGTACCAAGTGCACATCTGAAGAATTCAGTTCTTCAGGTTGAAATTTTTGTCTGGCACATGCTCCTTCTACATATGATTGCAAACACAGACACATCAAGTAATTGGGTATATATATATATATATATATATATATATATATATATATATATATATATATATATATATATATATATATATATAAAATACACACACACACACACACATCAGTGTACATCAGTATTTTGATGCAGATCTTAGTACATTTGTTGAATTCTGCAGTCCGAAAAATCTGCATCATAATTGGGTCAATTTCGTATGATGAACACTGTGGTTTTCTAAAACATTCTATTTTCTTATGATGAACACTATTATTTCTTTAACATTCTTTTTATAGTACAGAATAAAATAATAACCTCTTATCAGTGACGATGTAAATTGCATGCCCATCATCCGACTATTGTCACCTTGATCCTTAATTACTAACTGAAAAAATGAAAGGGGACCAAACGGAAAAAAGAAAATAAATGAATTGCAATATTAGTCACCTTTTTAATTGTTTTGCGAGGAAAAGCTCGAGGAGAGCCAGGTGCATGGGCAAGTGTGGGAGCACGGTGCCAACCTACTTGCTGGCTACGATCAGCGGGAGTCCCCACAGCAGGCGCCACCGCATGCTGTCAACGAATTCTTTCATCCCCTGGACGCTGCCGCCGAGCCTACACTGCAGATTGGGTATGTAAGAAACGCCTTTTAGTTATACAGCTCTGTGTGTGCTTTCTTCATGCATGGTCTCCTCTCTTTTAGTCTTTTGACGATATTGGGCGCTTAGGCATGAAATCGAACTTGTAATGCTAACATACCATATAATATTTCGATTCCCTAATTTTGTCCATACTCCATACCCCAGCAAGAGGAAGCAGATCATCCAAACTCTCTCCAGTCACAAATATATAACATCAACACGATCCCTAAAATACAACTTTGACAACTAATTTATATTATAATATATTTATAAAACCCAATAATATTATAATTTTGTTACTCTGTAGAAAAATGTATGGTGAGGTTTGACTTAGTGCGATCTCCAAGGTTGAGTTTTGACCATTAATTTCTTTTATAATATTTTAATTATATATACAAAATCATAATCATAAGAAATTGCTTTTAAATACGAATCTAACGTATCACTTTTGTGTCATAATACACACACTCACGGTAGCACGCGCGTGTATTCTGCGTGCAGTTTTATGTCTCGGCAAGTTATTACCGGTTATGTGAAAAGTTATCATTGGCTGTGAAGAAAGTTATCATCGACTGTATTGTTTGCATTCAACAATAACTTCACTCGCTACCGATGTTAACTTCATGCAGAACCAATGATAACTTTCTGGCACCGTAAAGGTTTGGTAATAATTTCATTCAGAACCGATATAACTTCATTCAGATATGTTAGTAACGTTAGTCAAAATTTGTAAACTCTGAATCTCGAAATACGTGGGAGCCCTATATTTTTTGTACAGGGGGAGTATTATGTGAGAGATGGCGACAAGATATTCAACTTCCACTGCGTTATGCGAGAATATAAAAAGACAATAGCTCTAGCTCACTAGAAACAAACTCTGATAGGTTTCAAAAAAAAAAGAGGAAAAAACAAAACTGCGAATCTGTGATCAGTGATCAATATGTACAGTTCTTTTGGAAGAGAAACTATGTACATGTATTTGAAACTGTCTATTTGTTGTTTGTTTGTAGGTTTACTCCTGAGCAGATCAATAGCCCATTCGTGACCGCCTTCATGCCTACGTGGCTACCTTGAAGACGGATGTGCACCAATAAAAATGCGACCGCTGCACTGACCACGCATAGCCGCATTCTACTCCAAGAGTGACTATTTCACTCAGCTCGTAATTCTGTGTGGTCAGTGTGTGAAAAAACTTTTGTGATGTGTTGCACGCACGTCAAGCGTGCAAGAGACTAGTTGTTTGATGTGTCCAAATGTATCTGGTATAAAGGCCGTACGTGACAACCTATAGGCTGTCTGTCTGTCTGCTGCATAAAACTACGTACGGTGTAATGCCTGTACATTTCATAATTTGTAGTACGACAAGTTTAACTGTGGTGTGCTGTTATTGAATGCGACTATATCTTTACTATTATATAAATTGAAGTTGGTGGTCGTCGATCCGTTCTCCTCTCCTCTCTTCTCAGCCGTTCGATCAAAGATCAACCGTTCAGATCCACATATAGGTAGTTCTTTCGCTCCTCGCAGAACGATAAATTTTAAAACATGTAGTAGATAAATTTTAAAAATCTATAGCAATATACGGGCATTCAGCTAGTATATATGCAAAGTTGAAGTTTAATGCACGTACTTACGTACCCTAGATGCCGAGCAAGTAGAAACTGTTCGTAGAAATTAGGCATATGCATGTTTTCTAGGCGTTTTTGTAAGGAAAGGTAGTAGATATGTGTAACCATTTGTTCTTTTTGCGTTGGCGTGAAAAAATGAGACAAATGAAGGCGTACACATACGATGTACGGTCATATGGTGTTTCCATTAATTGTAGTTAGTTAACCGATTGACAGATGACAGTACGTAAAATTGCAGGTAGGTTCCTTTTCTTGCACTTCATGCCTTTGATATTTGACACAAGTCAAATTAAACAGTTTGTTAGTAGTAGTACTAAGGGCGTTTTAATTTCGTGGTAATTTTATTAATATCAATTGCAGTGTGGATTTCGGCAAAATCTAATATACATGTAATGCATCCTACTTTATGTGTCAGAATTCAACAAAATGGTGAATTTGTTGACCTAGACGGCGAAAAAGAAAACAAAACGAAGATATATCATGCGCTGCCGCCTGCCGTGCATCTATGACCGGATCCCGTCTCCAGCACACGCGGTTCCACGACGGACCGATTCTAAAACGGCCTAGCAGGCAGCACGACCGCACGAGGGGACACACGAGCTAGCTGATTCTCCCCCGCTTGTTTTGGGCTTCAGATTTTAGATTTTGACTTTTATTTTCTTAATTTTTTTGACTTTTTTGTCGTTTTTTGGTCTTTTCTTTTTTCCGTATTTCTTTGCATTTTTCATATTAGAATAATCTCTTTTTTTCATTTTACAATATTTAAATTTAATTACGTTGAAAAACCTACCAGCAGCTATAATACAAAAAAAAGTCTTGTAACAGTATTGCGCAGTGAAAATAAGCCAAAATGAGCATTGCCGAATATGCATGTATGACGAAGGTAGTGCTCCAAAAAGTTGTATGCTTCTGTCTTTTGGCTTTTTTTTTCTGTAGCGGCTGAAATTGTACTGTAACATCTATTAATTTTTTTAAAATAATTAAATTTAAAAAATAAAAAAAGTTTTATCAGACAATACAAAAAAATAAGAAAAAAACAAAAAAAACCTAAAAAGACGAAATTAAGAAGCTGACGTATTCCAAAAGTCAGAAACAGAAGTTATTTGGAGCGGGAAAATACGTGACTAATTTATTTTACGTGTGACATATTTCTACTTTCTCCACTACCCCTCTAGCACGTTTTTTTCAAGCGCTTTAATTATAAACATGTCTCTTTTTTTTATCGTCACGCTGCCAAAACTAATTAAAGAGATCACCTACCGTCGTCTCGTGTGGATGTGTCTGACTGCCTCACATGATACAGAACGATTCAAAGCAGCATCGGCACATCGAGTAGTATGCACAGTCGCCTCATCGACTAGTATGCTGACATGTATAAAAGCCTCGTAGTGGTCGCTTGGCTTTCGACACACCACCAATTGCTCGGCCATCACCGAGCTCTCCAACCAAACGACTCAAGCCTCCTCTTGCTTCCGTTCGCAGCCAGACAGCGCTCGTGCAATCGAAAGTTGCTACTGATCGGCACGATGCTGCTACCGTCGCCGAGGCCACTTGTGGCCGCGCTCTGCGTCTGCCTCTGCTCGCTGGCGTTCGTGGCCGAAGCCAAAGTGCACCACCACACGTGGGACATCTCGTACCGGTACAAGTCCCCGGACTGCTTCGAGAAGCTCGCCGTGACCA
This sequence comes from Bonia amplexicaulis, assembly GCA_036346245.1. NCBI lineage: Eukaryota > Viridiplantae > Streptophyta > Magnoliopsida > Poales > Poaceae > Bonia > Bonia amplexicaulis. Next base: position 1,791,705 of record CM070760.1, on the reverse strand, counting down.
TCAACGGCGAGGCGCCCGGCCCGACCATCCGCGCCACGCAGGGCGACACCGTCGTCGTCACCGTCCGCAACCATCTCGATACCGAGAACACCGCCATCCACTGGCACGGCATCCGCCAGGTACGTGCCCATCAAACATCGCCGGTCAGTGTCAACTGTTGTTCTTCTAATATATCATCCAGCAACTGCTCTGGCTTCAAATAAAAAAGTGTCAACTGTTGTTCTTCTAATATATCATCCAGCAACTGCTCTGGCTTCAAATAAAAAAGTGTCAACTGTTGTTCTTCTAATATATCATCCAGCAACTGCTCTGGCTTCAAATAAAAAAGTGTCAAATGTAGTTTTCATGTCAGTTGCAATGTACGTTGTGTTGCAGATTGGCACGCCATGGGCTGACGGCACCGCCGGCGTCACGCAGTGCCCCATCCTGCCCGGCGAGACGTTCACCTACAGATTTGTCGTCGACAGGGTAAGAAAGAAAGAAACTACCATACACGGGCATAATTAGCATGGCATATAAATTTGCTTCCTTGGCCAATGCATGATCTCTTGGCGTGTGTGTGTGTGTGTACGTGGTTTCAGCCGGGCACGTACCTATACCATGCGCACTACGGGATGCAGCGCGTAGCCGGGCTCGACGGCATGATAGTGGTCTCCGTGCCGGACGGCGTCGTCGAGCCCTTCGCGTACGACGAGGAGCGCACCGTCCTCCTCAGCGACTGGTGGCACAAGAGCGTGTACGAGCAGGCCACGGGGCTCTCCTCCAATCCGTTCGTCTTCGTCACCGAGCCGCAGGTACTTGCTGTCGACACAACTACTCAAGACAGTATATATACGCGTGGTCTGCAACTTGATATATACTAACCCGGCCGACGCGCATGTGTACGTTGCTCCTTCGGTTCACCCAGTCTCTTCTAATCAACGGGCGAGGAATGTTCAACTGCTCGCTGGCTCCCGGCGGAGCTTGCAACGCCTCCCGCCCCGATTGCGCATTGCCGCCGTTGTTCACCGCCGTGCCGGGCAAGACCTACCTCCTCCGCATGGGAAGCCTCACGTCACTCTCGTCGCTCAACTTCGAAATCGAGGTGACGTTCATGAATACGTCGACTACATTTTATCCTTGCCACCACCAATATTATGATTAACCAACTTCATTGAAAGACAACCTTGAAACGTGCCAGTTCGACTAATCTCTCTCTAATTGTTTTGCAGGGCCATTTGATGACGGTGGTGGAGGCCGACGGGTACTACGTGAAGCCGCTTGTCGTGAAGAACCTCTTCATCTACTCCGGCCAGACGTACTCGGTCCTGGTCAAGGCCGACCAGGACCCGTCGCGGAACTACTGGGTCGCGTCCCACGTCGTCGGCCGCAACCCCAGCAAGACGCCGAGCGGCAAGGCCATCCTGAGCTACGCCGGCAACGGCCCACGGACGCCGCCGCCCACCGCTCCACCGGTCGGCCCGGTGTGGAACGACACTGCGAGCAGGGTTGAGCAGAGCAGGGCCATAGTTATGCACCCCGACCACGTCGAGCACCCGCCGGCGAGGGCCGACCACACGCTCCTTCTCCTCAACACGCAGAACCGGATCGACAACCACGTCAAGTGGACCATCAACGGCGTGTCCCTCAGGTTCCCCGCCACGCCGTACCTCGTGGCGATGAAGCACGGGCTGCGGGGCGCGTACGACCAGCGCCCCCCGCCGGACACGTACGACCACAAGAACTACGACATCGCCGCGCCGTCGCCGGCGAACGGGACGGTGGGCAGCGCGGTGTACCGGCTGGCGCTGGGCTCCGTCGTCGACGTGGTGCTGCAGAACTCGAACATGCTCAACAACCGTAGTGAGACGCACCCGTGGCACCTCCACGGGCACGACTTCTGGGTGCTCGGCTACGGCGACGGCAAGTTCAACCCGGAGGCGGACGCCGGGAAGTTCAACGTGAGGGACCCGATCATGAGGAACACGGTGGCGCTGCACCCGCTCGGGTGGACCGCGGTGCGGTTCCGCGCGGACAACCCGGGGGTGTGGCTGTTCCACTGCCATGTGGAGACGCACGTCTACATGGGCATGGGTGTGGTGTTCGAGGAGGGCGTCGAGAGGGTTGGCCGGCTGCCCAAGTCCATCATGGGATGCGGACGATCCAAGGGCCTGCACTGAGCTGCGCTGGGATGTTGGCTTAATTTGCACGATTAGCATTTGCCCAGTTTTTTTTATTATTCCATCATTTGTTTGTTTTTAAAAAAATAAATTAAGGTAGAGGGGAAGTACTCTCTTCTATCTGGTTGTGGAAAAAATAAGATGGAATTGCTTGTAATCAATCACATATGTATTCAATTGTGTGTATGGATTCTATTATAGGGCTTGATCTTTACGGCTTCTAAAACCGGCTTTCGTCGTTTCGTGAGTAGTCATTAGCATGTATAACAGTCCATCATTAGCTGTCTATAAAATGTGTATGGAATAGCATGTATAACAGTCCATCATTAGCTGTCTATAAAATGTGTATGGAATAGCATGCATAACAGTCCATCATTAGCTGTCTATAAAATGTGCTACACATGATATTAGCTGAGGTGTATAAGGGAGAAATATGAGAGAGAGCATCATCGTCGTTTCGTGAGTAGTCAACTTAAGGCCTGAAAAACAAGGGACTAGGCAGGCTCGATCAAAGGGGGCATAAGTTCCCTCGCCGCGCGACTCAACCGACAGCCAGGTGCTAATCCAAAGCCGCACTGGGCCAAATTCCCGATCTCCATCCCGCCCGCCTGAACCATCGTGGACGGCCGGCTCTACTTGCGCGTGCTTTCTACTGGGCCGATCTCCCATAGCCAGCCCGCGTCTCGCTCAGTGGCCGAGACAAGCCAAACCACCACGGCGCCTTCAATTCCTCACGGGCTCACGGTCAAAACTCTCCGCCGCGCGTCCCCACCCGGCCGTAGCCCGCACGTAACGTCGGTCCGCCGCCCCGCCTGGGCCGATGTCCACCGATCAGCCAACGACGGCCTGGGCGAGCTGATTCCGCGGCACGGTCGAAACTGGCCATTTCGCCCGCCTCCGCCCCGCTATTCCGGGCTCCCGCGGACGTCGCTGTGGCCGTCTCGCCCGTGGGCCTCAGACAACGAGCCCGTTGGCCGTGTGCCCCCGCTCAACAGGAATCGTGGGAACGTTCACGTCGCGCCCGAACACCAAGCGGTCGCTGTAGAATCGCACGACTGTCACGCTCACACGTTGCCCTCAGCTGTAGAATTCGAAGCAATCCCAACGAGGCGCTACTAGACCGACACGATCAGCTTTGTAGGCTGTAGTGCGATTTGGATAAGACCAATACGGGGTACACATGTTTCGAGCACCGAGCTAGCTGGACGTTGTGATCGCCAAGCTGCTAGTGCGTGGGGTCTGAGGCGCTATATGGCTTGTTTTTTTCAGCTTCTAAAAGCTGATTTTTAGTTTTTTTATAGTAACTAATTTTTAAATAGATTATTTTTTAAAATAGAGTCTACTAGTTAATTATAATACACATTTTACTGACTTTATTTATATTGGTAAAAATTGTACGTGAGTTTCTGTTACTCTGTAATCTCTCGTATAAATAGTTTAAAAACTATAAATTATAATCAAAAATTATAAGTTATAGCTAAAAAGAACAGGTGCGTAGAAAGGCCATGACGGGACAAAAAGAGCTGGGCAGGAACTGTGAAGCGACAGGTTTACGAAAAAGGCTGCTACTGCCGTGTCATACGCCGAATCAGCTCGACCATTTTTCAGATATTTTTACCTGGTTGATATCGACGGGTAGCCTCGTGTCGTGTGGCAGCCATATATAGTGTTTACCGTGTACTACGTGATGAATGAGCTGCCGTTTTCAATGCTTAAGAACCAGTGATCCGTCTAAAAAAACAGTGATCGACTGCCTGCAATTAGGATTTATTAGAAAGCGAAGGCAACCTTGTCTCATGGGCATCGAAGGATTTTAGTCCAATGAAGACACGTCGTTGGACTATTTTTCTCAAGTTAAAACGTGACACTGTAATGATGGATTCTAATAGAATACGTTGTTGTATTTATTGTTGTATTTGTTTGTTTTTAAAGGGTATAACTAACATTATTTTTTGAGGCTAGTAAAAAACAGAAAAAAATTTAGGTATAAAATGAAGTATCACAAACAGTTTGTGCTATAAACCATTTATGAATGACTATCACATACGGTTCTATATATCAACTATCTATGATACTCACCAATTATAGACGGTTGGTAACTAGAGCCGTCTATGATGTATAAGCATCACAGACGATTTTTGGTTTGAACCATCTGTAATAGTTTTCTTCACAAACGGTTCTAGTTACAAATCGTCTGTGTTGTTTTATCACAGGTGGTTCATAAACTGTCTGTGATAACCCGTGATTATCACTGACGTATAAATTTAGACGGTTCAAAAAATCGTCTGCGACGACAGTTCTGAATGTTGATGATTTTTTTTTGTAGCAGTGAAGGAATAGAAATGCTAAATCGATCCATAACGTGTGGCAACTCCTAAGACCTGGCAAATAAGACATTGCTTCTGAATATTTTTCTTATAATATATGAACTCAGTAAAAACCAAATAACACGTGCGTCCAAAACTGCAGCGTGTAACTCAAACCGGCGTGACATCAAATGTGTAGCTTAGTCGTTTAAGGGTATGTTTTTTATCTCATAAAATGACGGCTTTTAGTTTTTACTATAGTACCTAACTTTTAAAAGGAGTATTTTTTCAAAACAGGATCTATAAGTTAAACGATCTACACATTAAAAGTTCAACATCTGTACCAACTAAAATTACAAGTGAGTATCTGTCTTTCCATAATCTATACCGTAAACAGTTAAAATTTAAAAATTTCAGCCAAAAGTCATAAGTCGCAGCCGAAAAGAACAGGCCGTAAAAAATACATGATTAGAAAATACATCATATGAAATTCGTACTTCCAAACAGCTTCTTAAAGTTTTTCTCGAGAAGAAACATAGGCAGAGCAGATGCATGTTGAAGGGGGGCCATAGGCCCACGCCAAATTTAATTTTTATTGCTTAAAATCAAAGTTTACATAGTATATACATCCACATACTAAGAACTAATACCCTAATATACTAAGAACTACATATATCAAAAAGAAAGAAAGTTTAAATACGTTGACATACAGGAGGAGAAAAGAATCATGTTGACATGCATAGAGCACGAGGCCCCACGTTATTTTTGTTTTAGATCCATCATTGAACGTAGGTTGGTGGTAAACTTGAAGGTTAACCAATCAATTGCAATCCTTCAAAGAGAGGAAAAAAAGGTGTTTATATACTTTTTTCAACAATAATTTGTACAAATTTTAAAGTGTAATAAATGATAGATACATGTTACTTATCTATTTATATGTTTTGAGATTAAGGTGTACTTATTTAGGTTTAAATTTATGCCTTTTGCCTTTTTTTCCCTGTTTGAGGTTTTTTGCACTATAACTGACGATAGCTTTTCAGCATAATTAAAATTCAAAAAATAGAAATAGAAAAAATAAGTTATCCCATCATGGACAAAGCAAAAGAATACGAAAAAAGACCAAAAACACTAAAAAGTTAGAAAAAAATAAAATTTAAAAGTTAGAAGATAAAAGCTAAAATCCAAACGCATAAGAGCTTAGTGTTAGTTTGGTTAGAGAGCTAAAAAAAATCAGTTGCACAGTTATCGACGTCACGCCGGAAATGACCAACCAATAAAGAATAGTTTATCCATGAGCATAGCCAAGGCAGCCTGGAATGATCCCCTTATTTCAACAGAGCCCATGTTGCCATCTCATCTCTCCGCCTCGCTAGTTTGCTTTTCAAGTTTCAACAACACGAAAGCCGCAAACCCAACCAAAAAGTGAAAGAAAACAGCAAGGCGAAGCAAAACCATTTCGGTGTTCCCATCTCCAGACCTCCTCCTCTTCCTCTTCCTCTCTGCCGTCTCCTCCTCTTCACGTCCAAGATTCCAGGGCCGGCGTTCCACGGCGGCGGTGGCGTCATGAGGCCGCCGGCGGAGGCCCACCAGTCGCGCCTGCTCTACGAGCTCTGCGCGTTACTGCTCACCATACTCCGGCCGCCGGAGGAGGGGGCCCTGGCGCGGCCGTGGCAGGTGTCGGCGGCGGGGGTGGCGTCCATGCTGCTGGGCGCGTCCATGACGCTCATGCTCGGCGGGTCGGTGACCTTCATGCTGGGTTTCTTCCTCATGCCCTGTGTCATCGGTCTCGCCTGCTTGTTCCTCTTCGTCGGCTTCGTCACCAACCTCTCCGGGATCGGGAGGGCCATCCTCTGGCCCGCCGCTGCGTGCTCGTCCTCGCCGAAGGGGGCCTCCACATGTACGTGATTCGGCCGTTTAACTTCAGGTTCACATGCTTGGGGAAAAGAAGGGCTCGTCTTTTGTATGTTTAGGTTGGTCAACATTGTGATTCAGTGTGAATTTTGGCGTAATTGGGATTGAACACGGGAATTGGTGGGGTTTCCTGGCCCGATCGGGGTTAAATGCGCCAAATTGAGCGCCTTTGCATATTTCTGCCCAAGTTTAAAGCATCGATTGTCTTTGGGCACCTTAAACTGTTCTGAATGCCGAAATTTACTTATTTTCTGGATGCAAGTAGTGATTTTAGGGTTGGCCTGTTATTAAGTTCAGGAGGACACCATATGCACGCTTAATTGTTTTCCAAACAATGTGAACAGCCTGCAGGAGTTAACTTGGCACGAAGGTGCCCTATTTTTTAGAAGTTCTATTGCTTGAGCAATGAAATTAACTTAGTATTTAAGCGCTGGGCACACCACCACCCCATCCCTCAAGAAATGGGAACGGGAAAAGTAATCGGTGTCTGTCGGTGCAAACTGGTGCAAGTTCATTCCCCCTATGTTTTAGTTCTGTAGGTTAGGTCAAGACAGAAAATTGGGAACTGCTGGTTGATGAATTATGTCAATGGAAAAGAGGATAACTGTGTCACCGACCGTATGAAATTAAAGGGGGGAAAAGGACAGCGAACATATAAAGTCAAAAATAGCAAGTAACAATGAAATGAGAATTTAGTTGCCTAGTGCTTTAGTGCTTGTTTAGTAGGAGACCAGAAAAAACAAACTTGATATCTTGGTTCATGTTGATGGGAGACAGGTGGAGTTTCTTAGGAAAAAAGTTTGGAAGAGAGAAAATGTAAGGAGTGATGGTTTCGCTGAAGAATAGCTTTCATAGTCTCTTAGCCAAAGATGAAGGAAAGAAAGAGAAAGAGTAGACAACTGGAGCTTCAAGCTTGACCTAGCGTATTCCTTTCAGCACTTCGCTATCACTCTTACATGCCAATAGGAATAGAAATTTTTGAGAGAGATAATTAAATATTGCAATTAGGGGCTCCTTTTGAGGGAGCAATAGTTGTGAACCTGAACCTCAATTCCTCCACCAACCTCGATTTGTTCTAGAGAAGTTTTGGTTAGACATGAAAATCTATACTGTAATTTTTCTGTGATAAACAATGCTGATTGGTTTTAAGTACACCCTCAAGATCCGGTATTACATTCTAAACCCACTAACACAGTTCAGATGATCATATCAATGCAATTCCTTGTGTTTTTTAATTTTCATTGCTCGTAAATAATGCTATGCATATGTCATTATCATGCTGCCAAGACTTTTTGCCTATATTGCTTAACTATCCACGTAACAGTATAACATGACCTTTTGATTGTCCTCTTCTGGCAGGGCATATATTTTCCAAGCCTCCATTCCTGCAGATGTGAAGTCGAATACGAAATAGGCTCCCCACAGTGGTGTATAGAAGCAGACAGTTGGGCAGGGCTGTCGTTGTTGCGACGTATATTTTCCTCCCTGGACAACTTTTTACCATGTACCACCGCAACAAGTTTAAAAGGTTTTATAATTACTATATCTAGGGGGATACTTCTTGACAGCAAACTTTGTACATACGGGAAGAATGTTCTGGTTTGATTATTGCGTGGGGCTTATAATTGTTTCGCTACTGTTTGAGAGGAATGAATGATTTTTGTTCAGTAGAACTATAGAAGGTTGGTAGTGTCACCTATACTTGAAATTCTGAGTCTGATGTTGCGGATCACAAATGGAAAATGAGAAGGGTGCTTTTTTTGTCCATTTTCACAGTACTGTCTCCTGTTTTTTTTTTTTACATGAACTTTTCCTCCTCCACTTGAAATTCACTTTATCCTCGTCCAAGCGATGAACATCAAGCCTAACAAACCTTCGTGAAAGTGCTGCTGCTCCTGCACCGCCAAAAAGCTATGAGATTGCTACAGATAACCGTCCATACTGGGATCGTCAAGTAGGCCCGACGTTAGCTCGTCATCTGGAACCCCGCAAGAAAACGGGTACCCTGAGACCCATGAAATGTTAGGTGATCAAGTCAAAAGTAGGGCCATGAAAGCTAGAGGAGAGCAACCCCAGGAAGCGAAGCCTCCGCGGGTGTATTGTAAGAGCAAGAGAGGTGTTTAGCAATAAAAACTAATTTCTCTTGCCAATAGCTAGGGTGGTTATTTTGTAGCATCAATGCTTAAGTAGACATAGATGCTAACAGTGCTTATGTACATATAACTATATCTAATTAATAGATAATATAACATCAAAGTATCCATAAAAAGATACTTACATTAGAAGACATAATATTGTTTGATAACATGATTATACTCTTCCTGTTTAAATATTTACGTATAAACATCTTATATTATACATGATCTAAAGCTTAGCTCTACCGGCAAGCAACTACCAACATCAAAATCAAAGGTCGTCGGTATAATTTGCGCACCGGCTCTGTGTTGCTTTAGCTCTATTCTTTTCAACTTATAATTTCTCTCGAACAAACAACCATAACAACTTCTTTGCCATCTTTTTAAATCAACTTATCATGATAATTTTTTAAAAACGACATATCGGTATTCATGTTATTTTGGCACAAGTTTTTTTGGTTCATATAAATACTCACACTAAAGCCAAAAGCCATCAACCAAAAAGAACACTCTTTTATCACCGTCGGCCACAGTAAGCCTGGCTATGAGTCTGGAGCAAAGAAACGCAAGGCAAAAGGAAATGGAGACGGCAGACGAGTACAAAAGATGAAATAAGTGGCCAGTTTGCCATTATAAATCAGTATCAACCAGACATCATTGCATATTTGCATTCCCTGTGACATACCCTTTCCTTCTTTGTCTTCATGCTCTACAGATTCAGTAAGGAATAGAGGATTTGGTAGTCTGCAAAATGTCAATATCAGATATTTTCAAAGTTCGCAGCCACCAAGGTAGAAAAGCCTTAACGAAAGTCAGGAATGCACCAACACAAATAGACCAGTAAAATATTCTCCACAGCCTTCATAAGATAACAGAGCTAGTATATAAGACAAGGAAAATAGTAAATCCTAGAGAACAGATCCATATAGGGAGTCACAATTCCTCGCAACAAATCACATAAGTGCTGAGAACAAAGCACCATAAAGCTTTCATCATTCAACACAAAAACCACAACCAGATTGTTTCTGGAAAACACTCCCTGTGACTTCCATGAGGGAGAACAATCTCTATGAAATCTTGGGGAAGGTTCTTAGCCGTAGTTCAGGCGGAACATGTCGTTCTGCACGTAGAAGTTCCCTGGTCCAACTGGCATCAACTGGAACATCTACACCAACAGCAGGTTGCAATCAGCAAAGAGACCAACGAGCATGTCAACCGAAAACTTTCCACTAAATTTAGGCAGACCTTAGCAATCAGATGCCAACAAATACATAACAGAAAAATTAAGGTAGTCTAGCCCCCTTAGGGATTCAGATAAATTATCTGAAAAAAGCACAAACATTAATGCCACAGCTCATAGAAAGACACCACACAGCTGCCAGAAGCACAAATCCAACTGAGCACGCACATAGTAGTGCTGCAATGAAGGTTTGAAGCACAAACATGTGTGATACTTTCTTGCAAAAAAACCATACAGACAACAAAGGTGATCCAGGAACATTTAATTAAAATCTAGAATATTGCAGCAGAAATGCATAACTAGCAAATAGCAACGCTATTTGATTCACTGTGAATGAATGAAATCCAACTGCATGAATTTGATCCAATCCATCTGATCAGAATATATGTACCGGCCATTTTTGGTTAACAAGTAATAAGCCAATGCTAGTATAAAGTGCATATAAATGCAATATAAAAGGTTCAAGATAACAATTCAGAGTTAAGAACCTAAAAGTCAAACCAAGATCTGTGAAATTTGACATCTACAATACCCTTAACTACGGCAGGAATCTATTACAAAAATGGAACACGACTCCTTACTACTGATACCTACACCTATCTAATAGTGTATTACCCAGACAACACAATGAACACACAGAAAAAAACCAACTCCACATAAACCAATAACAATGAACCAGATTGAGTGACCAAGCACTACAGCATTACATAAATCTCAAATCCCTACAGCACAGAAAGATAGCACGGGCCGGGCCAGCATAGATAACAAGAATAAACATAAACTAAGGTCAACACACATGCAGCGTGTCATCACAACGAGTAAGCAACATTTGCAGACCATATGTCCAATCCTAACATGTATAGAATCCTAAAAGCTATCTGAAAGCCAACACAAAGACTAGTACAACATCTAATAATGACCAATAGTAAATCACTAGAGTAGTACAGTCCCAGGACCTAACATTAGATCCTTAGCTCATCGGACCATAGATCGGCAACCATTCGATCTCCAGGGCAATAACCATTAACCAGAGATCAAATCAAACAAACCCACTAGTCAGCAAATTATAATGCAATCAAACTACTTAAAGAAGGCAAATCAGATAGCAATAATTAACAATTGGTAATCAAACCACTACAATCTAACGCACTCACAAAACATCCCTGATGGCGATGGAGATATAAAAATCCATCACAGCAGCAGCAAGCCAGCAACAACAGTAACATGACGAATCACGACGACCTAACACCTTCCTAAAACATTCCAGGCTGGAGATCTAAGCGCAGCAACTGCAATTGGACACCCAATCGCAACAATAGATCCTAACACGCTTCTAGAACATTCCAGCACGGAGATCTAGCCCCGATCCAATCACCGCAAAATATTCCAGCAACCACGAATCAGATTAGGCCAAAGGATCGGTTCCCACCTGTGAGAACTTGATGTGGTGCTCCCCGCCGTCGGGCTGGAGGGAGCCGGAGACGAAGACGAGCATGCCGCCTGTCGGGCCGGACGGCTGGCAGTCGACGGTGGTGATGCGGTGGGTGCAGGTCGCGAAGGGGAGGGAGGTGAGCTTCCCGACGATGGCGGTGGCGCCCATGAACTTATCGCCCTCGAAGGTGAGCATGGAGCCCTCCTGGTACAGCCCCGCCAGCGCCGCCCGGTTGGTGTCGAACGTGCGGTAGTAGTGCTCCACGAACGCCTTCGCCACTCCGTCTGGGTCCATCTCCGCCGCCGCCTGTGAGCTTAGGGTTTGTGGAGGGCTTGCGTTTGGTCCGGTCGCGATTGGATCGGAGGGTTTGAGTTTTGCGTGGGAAGGACGCGACGCGATGGGTCGTGGGGGAGTATTAAAGTGGGAGGCGGATGGAAATTGGGATGGAAGGGTCTAGAAGGCGAGACCTCCCCTTTTTTTGCGAGACCCTGAGAGTGACGGGCCAAGAAGACTGCTACATTGGGCTGGTTAGGCCGCCATGTGTGGAGCGCACGACGAGGCCCATTCTCTGTCACGCAGCATGAAACGTGGCGTTGTGTAAGTGGCTGCAAGGGCAATCCCGCGGATCGGCACGCCGCGCTGGCAAAATCTGGAGCGTCGAATGGCTCAAGAAAATTTGCCGCGTATCGCTCTCCATTTCGAATTTTTCGTGCCACAACGGGGCTACGGCTTGCCGTCGGTGGCATATAAATCTGAGCTCGGCGAGGCCTCACCACATACTCCCGCTCGATCTCCCCATCGCCACCATGAGCAGTGTTCATTCCGTCGACGGCGCCCACAACTTCGTCATGTTTAACTGGTGGCGCCGGAGCACGTGAGGCTGTGGCACATGGGGCCCGCTTGCCGGTGAGAACGTGAACACGTGCACTAAATGTGTCCGGAAATCGGGCCCCAATGCAAGCCCGGCCTGATTAATATTTGGGCCAGACAAATTGTTTTGCTACCGGTAAAATACTCCGTTTCGTGTGTTGAGACATAGTCATTGGCGAACTCGAAGATCGTGTAAGTCGATGTTGTGTCAAAAAGTGCCGAGAGAGATTGAAAAAAAATAAGAGACACTCACATTAAAAAAAACTACTTGTACAAAAATCAGCTTGCTTCTACGAGCAAAAAACCAGCAGCTCTTTGAAACAGGTACTTAAAACCAAAAGCCCTTTGAAACAGGGACTAAGATCGCCTAAGTTGATATTGTTATTATACCACTTAACATGCAGTTCTGAAAAATCGTAATATCAATTGCAGCAAGAACGCTTAACTACATCAATCTGGTAAGTGTATATATAACATTTACGAAAACGAGATCTGGAAAGCAAGCAGTTGCAAATGAAGTGTCTCAAGACACATCATAAACTCTATAGAAACCAAACAACGTAGGCTTCTGATCTTGCGAAGTTTCTAACATGGTCTGGTGATCGAAAAGATACGAAACTAGATTCAGAAAACCACAGTACGATTGCACAGTGCTGAGTGAGTTCCTCGTCAAAATCAGGACACTGAAAACAGAACCACAGCACAGACTCAAAATTTAGGTCATCCGCTGAGCAGCCTCCTTGGCGAGCAGCTTTTCCCTGGCCTTGGTCTTCGCCTGCGACTTGGAGCCCATGACACCTCCTCCCCACTTCTTCCTGATCTCGTCAAACTTGTCGTTGAAGTTAGCCTGGGGAATGCAAGTCGCAGCGTTAGTCAAGATGAGCAACGGCACAGCATTTGAGATCAAGAATGAGGGATTTCGTAGTTTCTTACCTTGATAGCCTCCAAGATCTTGCTGAACTCAAGCTTGTCCTCGTTCTTGACAGTGGTCAGGCATAGAACGGATGCGGTCTTCTTGTGAACAATCTATGGATGATTATTTGCAAAGAATGAGACTTTGTTCCTACTAGCCTTTACACATTCGACAAGTAAAACAAAGGGCAATCAGGAAATATACCGATCCAAGGCGAGCTTTTCCTTTCACAATGCAGTAAGGGACCTCCATCTTCCTGCACAGGGCTGGAAGCCACACAACCAGCTCAATTGGATCAACATCATGGGCGATGACAACCAGCTGGGCCTTGCTCTGCAGGGAAACATTCAATTGTCACAACATTGTTGCCTTTTACCATGAAAGCTAGCTCTTGTTTAACGACTAATTAGGTGAAACGAAGAGGTGAAAAAACCCTTTAGTACCTGCTCAATGAGGTAAGTCACATGGTTAAGGCCATACTTCACAACTATTGGTTTCTTTGCCTCAACAGTTTTCCCCTCAGTCTCAGCCTGGGCCCTTTTCAAAAGCCGCTCCTTCTTGGCGGCCTTATCCTCAGGGCGGTACTTGAGAAGCATCTTAAACAGGTTGGTGGCTGCAACCAAAGATTTACATCAGAGATTTTAGACAGCACAATTTTTTCCAAAGATTAAACAGATGACATATACAGAGCTATTCAAGGTTCATACAAAAAGTTTAGTGCTTTCACTTTTACAGTGGTATATGACAGCATACTTAAATCACATAACTAAAGAAACAACCACCAACAAAGACAAAAAAAAAAAAGCAGCAACAGCAACCAAACAACCTACATACAAATGGCACGAAAGTAGAGAAGGCATGAATCCAAGTCCAAACATAACAACCATAGTCAATTAAAACAGAGCATGATCGTTTCTTCTATTGATGGCATCCCCAGGGAAAGAAGCTGATGCCAGCCACTCTATAGTTCTTAAGTAACTTCCATGAGCAAATAGCCACTCGTATATATTAACAACAGGATACTGCAAGGGTTAAACATTCCATAATCCATTCGTAGGTTGTGAACCCAAATCCTGCAAAACATTAGCAAAAAAGTATAGGCAAACACTAAGGAAAGGCTCAAGAACTGCTTCCTATGCTAATCAAGAACAGATATTAAACACAGCCTACCATATATTGCCATAATCATGTAAACCACAATGCCCAAAGGTCATCAGAAAGTTTCCGACGCATAGTTCGACTCTATTCATTATCATTATTAACCTATTACGCAAAAGACATTTGTTGGGACAGGATCCCTCAACTATTCCAGACTTGCAACAAAACAGCAGGTGCATCTCCCAAACTCCTAACAATCTCAACCATTGTGATTTCCAAGAGCAGTGCCAGCTCTATAAATCGAGAGGGGATGAATGAATCAATAAATCTGTACATGCCTAGGTTCTTATCGAGAGTGCGGGTGAACTGGTTGAGCGCCGGGGGCACCTTGAGGCGCTGCTTGAGGATGCGGCGCTGGCGCTGGATGCGCACGACCTTGGGCCACTTAACGAACCGGTGCAGGTCCTTCTTGGGCGGCAGCGCGCCGCCGATGCCGAACTGCTTCGGCCTCTTCTCGAACAGTGGGTTCGTCACCTTCTCCTGCACCCAGACCAACGCAACCACAATCACACACTCTCCAACCAAGAAATCCCAAAGATTTCAAAACAAGAACAGAGTGTAGAGTGCAGCACCGCCTTCTTCTTCGCCGGTACTGGCGCCCTGCCACCTCGCTTCGGGGCCTGCGAGATTTGAGATTCAAACTCTTAGCACATTCCAAGATTCACACATGAATCCCGTGCAAAGTCTACAGAGATAACCTATAACGCATCGACACTACAACTGCAAGAATCTAAAGCCATCACTCCCAAGATCCACGAGATTAGATAAAAAAACATCACCAGAAAGATCACTAAAACTCCAGCTTTTTTAACCGAAAGGAGATTGCAAAAGCGGCAATCAACCTACTAGTACTGAGAAGGAATCGGCGAGAGCGCACCATTTCGCCGGTGGGGAGCTTGGGGTTCCGAACGGGAGACGGCGATGTGGAGGAGGCGGCGGCGGCGAGCGGAGCTTCGAAGCGGAGAGGTGCTTTATCCAAGAAGCGTGGGGGCGACGTGGACGCTTACTGAGCGTCGGATGCGGTGTGTGGGGAGGAGCTGGGTGGTCTCGGCCGTCCAGTGCCGGGATTAGGGTTTAGGAGGTGGCACTTGGCCCGCGGCGGCAGAAAAGAAATGGGCCGATATAGGCTGGGCCGGTTGCTGCAGTGGTTGTGTAATTTTTGTTCGAGCCCATTTGTTTGGTACCTTTCCGTAAACCCCTCGTACATTTGAGTATTACATATTTCATCTAGTCTCTAGCTACACTTTTCCCCTCCAAAACATGCTCCTCAAAAGCTCAATCCAGTCTACATACCACAGCATCTTGCTGCTAGATTTTATTTACTGGGTGTTTTGACGAGCCCTTGCCTTCAGCTTTTCAGATGAAGTTGGAGCTAGCAACAACAAGGTGGCTCCAACTTTTGACTGCAAGAGGAGTCAAGAGAGGTCGGAGCCCAGCTCATTTTTTTAAGTCGACGCTCTCTTGTTGGTGTTTCAAACGCTCCAAAAGCTAACGCTGGACTACTTAGTCAATGAATTATGGCAGTATTTTATCAAGATTTCCACATCTGCGAAACATTCCTATTTTTTTGGCCCTCCTGAACTCTTCCATAACATTTTCAAAAATGCTGTATGGTTACAAGAGGCTGGCATTCTGCAGAGCAGTTGCTTCCTAGGATAGACGGCGATGTGGGGGAGGGAGGAGCAGAGATTACATTAAGTGCCTACCATTACAAGCTGTTGACACCAGCTAATGGCCGGATCCGGGGGCTGTCCCTTGGGTGCGCGTGAGGCCCAGAGCTTGGGGTGATCACTGAAGAGCCGGATGGTGGCATTGGTGTCCAGATCCTCGTTTCCGAAGGTCTTCCGAGCGACAGAGGAAGAATGGTGTTCTTCCGGTATGCAGTGAGGTGGGGGAGAGAGCCGACTAGGGCATCGCATCTTTGTTCGAGATTTCCTTGGCACACGATGTTCCTATTTGTTCATGGAGTCACACAGTGTTAGGACTTATTTGGATACATAGTATTTTTGGAGTTTTTGAAGAATACCATGGTTTCTTGAATCTACTATAGTATCGAAAACTTTGAGGTGTTCGGGTGCAATAAAAACTGTGGTTTTATATTTCCCTAGTAAGGTGTCCGTGCTTTGCAACGGTCTCCAAAAAAAAAGGTAATAGATATAATCAAATGTGAGATTGCGGATTTATCTCATGCCTTATGCTACGTGTAAGTTTTTCTCAGCAGGGTGTTTTGTAAAACTCAAGACAATTTATCTTGTACTAAGTGATTTAATGAAAAAATTGGAACTAATGCTTATTTTAGATTTTCTAATTTCTGCAATAATATTTGAACTATTTCTTATGGCACTCCTATGTTCGAAGCAAATTTTAGGAGTGCGTCATCCAGTATGTGATAGACATACATGATGCATACACATACATCGGTTCAACTTGAATAATGGACTTGCCTAGATGGTACCTAGTCACCCATATATAATATCGGGATAATGGACTTGCCTAGATATAGGTATAATGTGTTTCAGTATGTAGTACATGTAAAAGCTTGTTACAATAAAAAAAATGTTGAAGAATGAAGATCGGTTTCTGTATATGCGTCTAGCTTCTTTACTTTTTATCTACTAATGGGTAGTTAGTCTAACAGCTATTGTTTAAAACGAAATACCGCAAATGCCAAACACGTCATGGTTTTTCTCAAAACTGTAAAATACAGCAGTATTTCATGCCTGGTGCTTTAAAAACGTTTTCAAATACTATGGTTTTCCTTGGAGCCAAATCTAACGGCTCTAGCTTCTCCATGTGGAGCCAGAGATTTGACAAACTGGCCTGTGATGCATGTAGTAAAGGCTGTAAAGACTGTTTCTCAGGATGGCAAATATATGCTTTCTTGTCTTGTCTCTGAATGTTCAAGGAATACCAACTATGTTTTTCTAATCATGTCGACACGGTAACTGTAACTGGTTTCAACTGATTGGTTGCAAGTTCAAACTATAGTAAAAACCAAGATCAACCAGTTTTATTATTATTACTGGAGAATAATCAGTTAACACTTAGCAGTGACTTTTTTCCCTTAAGATCAATCAACTGTTCATCTCAGCCTTTGCTGTTCTTCAGGATTCTGAAGGAATCAAAGAAAACGGAATCCAGCTCATTGATCAGCATCCTGAATCAAAGGAGGCTGCTCGTTAACTGGCTCTGGAGTTACAATTCTTCTTCAAAATGCCCCTTGCAAGCCTCAAATGCTGGTGAAGATGATAGCGCCCCAGATCGTACCCTGTCTTGGCTTTTGATCTGCCCCTCCTACCAATTTTTGGATCCAACCTTTTGTGATTGTTGGTTGGCTATTAGGACGATGGCGCCCAAGGCTCTTTGCAAAGCTGTTAATTCCCTTGTCGTCCTCATTGTTTGGAACTTTGGATGCTTCGGCATGAACAGGGCAGATTAAACATTGACGAGTGCGTTCTCTAGATTAAGTAGGAATTCTTCGCTTGGTTCTCAACTGACAGTTCAAAGCTGAGAATCCTTAGCGATAGGCTAGGTTCTTTCCAAAACTAGCGCAGCTCACCTTCCAGTCGTTTTTTCTCTTTGTAACGTTTGGTTCCTAATTCGGCTCCTTTGAAATGTAAATCTCCTGCATTTTCGAGGAAAAAAGACCACTATACTTGAGGAATGCTCAAAGTAATTACCATAAACAACACATAAGCTATTGTGTATCTATAACTCCTGTATCAACGGTTACTTACAACTTAAGAGAGGAGCACACATCAACACCAAAAATTTGCCCAACATACAGGATAATTTGAGAGTTATGAGCTCAACAAAAAAAATCGAGCTCGAGAACTCATGAACCACTAAGACGCACTAACCACTTGCTGCCATCCAAATGATTTGCACACAGGTTAATTAAGTAATTTATCAGTAGTACAAACACAGAGCTCCATGAGCAAGAACAGCCCACGGCATCCAACCTACGACCGGCCGACGAGGACTGGGCGGCCGGGTCCGAGCAACCGGTAGGCGGAGTGCCCCCTGACGAGGCCGCACCTCGCCGCCGCTGTCTCGCCGGCCGCCTTCTCCTCCTCGATCTGCTCCAGCACCCTGACGAACGCCTCGGCGTCGCACGGCAGCTCGAGCGGCCCCACGGCCGCGTACCCGAACGCCTCCTCGGCCTCCTCCAGCAGCGCCCGGAAGAGCGGGTGGTTCAGGCACTCCGTCCGGACGACGAACCGCTGCCTCCCCGCGCCGACATACACCGAGAAGCACCCCTCCGCCGGCCTCTTATTCGCCGCCGGCCCGCGGCCGCAGGTCGTCCGGCACCGGCCCAGCGTCTTCATGATCAGTCCCTTCCTACCTCTCCCCATTGTCAACCTCTTCTGAACCATGCACACGGTAACACGTATAAGTACAAAACTTTGCTACCTAGCTAGTTATGGTGTATGAACAAATGGTCATAGTCTCATGGTGAGATCAAGATCAGTGTACATGTGTAGTGTAAGGATTAGTCAATAATGGGAAGGTGAGACGGAGAGGGATCGGATGATTTATAGGGTGGGGAGGGGGCGCTTGGGAGGCCATTTTTTTTTAGATTGGGAGCAGATGAGAGAGAGACTATGGTTTTCATGCACAATAATTACATATATAGAATTACGTAGGCTGTTTGTATCGATTAGTAGGGCCTGTAGAAGTGCATGCATATATTAGGGTATCAGAAGTGTATAAGGTTGTAATAGGTTTTAAGATGGACCCCGTTTAATTGTTAAAGTCGACTCGTTATGTTTGAGGCCACCGCTTGGCTGTAACAAGGGTCCCACTTGGCAGTAAAAAAATTATATTTTAATGCTTGTAGTTATTGGTAGTTAGCTGGTAGGGGGAGAGAGAACAATAGGATTAAAAGAAAATTGTATTTTAAAGCTTGTGGCCAGATCTTTAGCTTAAGGACTGGTCTTAAGCCTTTTTTGCTTATGGCCTACTTAAGATCAACCCTATAATATATAAGGTCGATCTTAAGGTGGCTTATACCCTTCTATTTTTATACACTACAGATGCTATTAGGGTACGATTTGGCAGCATCGGAAGGTTACTGTGCAAGGGTGACATCATGGTCGACTTGGAGGGGCCAATGGCGTCATGGCAATAATGCACTAGATTTAGCTACAAATACTGTCTGACTTGTGTGTGCATGATTGTAGTTAGTTTGGAGGTGTCAAAACTCCCCAACCACAAGGGTTGTTTAGCTTAACGACATTCTTCTTCTTCTTCCCCTCCGTAATGCAATGCTCCAAATCGTCGGTTTTCATGGAGATTTGTTTTATGGACTCGGCTTGCGCGTCCATATCAACACTCAAGATTTTGACACCTGGACCTAAGAATGTACGAGCCAAATGTTATTAGTCGAGAATATTTGTGTAGATTTAAGAGAGCTAGATGTGTATGTAGTGAGCTGGTTTCTTGAATCCAGTTGAACTTTGAATTGCCAATGCTAAGAGTTTTCAGGAAATCAAATCCCCTTTGAACACGTCACTTGACATGAGAAAGACCTCATGTCGTATCTTGTGTTTGCTTCCCTTCTATCCTTTCTCTGTCAAACTGCATTTCCACTTTCACTAAAACACTCCATTTGAGCTTTGACAAACACCTACCATGTCAGTAGGATCCAAGAGAAAGGACAAAGCAACGATTCTGATAAAACTCTATTTCCAGCAATCAGTTACAGACATCTGTACCTATTCCTTCGTGTCACATGCAAATTGGGTAACTCCTTTTTTGGTACAAGCAGATGAAGCAACCTTTCCTTGATTTATGATAGTGCTCCAAACGGCTTACAAAGATTCAGGTTATGTCTTACTTATTTAAGTTCACTTATACACACTTTTTAAAAAGCATAAGTGTGCATACGTAAATCCTTAGTCTTGATCCGTCTTGATCAAACAAGCTCTATCTTGACCATAGCCTTGGCCCATGCAAGCCACCTAACGTCGTCTTGTTGTTCGAACTCGCCTTCAACATTCTCGTCTTTCTCGTGCCATGCTTGAGCTCACCACCTCACTCGGCATCCTTGATCGTTCTGAGTCTCAACTCCTCCATGAGTCTAGCTCGGATCAACACCATTGACCACAGTTGACTTCAAGCGATCCTGCACATCTAAGACAAAAAAATCATTTTCAGATACAAGTTCTTCACAACTTGACCTATATTAGCCAAGACATGCATCATATAACCTTAACCAAACGACTCAGGTCAACCTACATAATTCCATGACTCAAATCCCAAAACCTCAATTTCTGCCCAACCAATCCTGCGAGAGAGCAATATTTGCAAAGCCAATTGATCACTCCACAAATATTGCAATGGTACAGAACAATCTTAACCTAGACCAACTCACATGGTCCATCAAGTTTTTTCTAAGAAAAAATAAAGAAAAATAGAAAAAGGGAGGACCCGTTATATCGTCACAAACAATGTAAAGGAATAAGAGGGAAAAGAAAAGGTAAAAAGGCAAAAAAAAAGCCCCCCAAAACAAAAATAAGCTGAAATTAGAAACTGATGTGTCCCAAGTGGCTTCTGACTTAAATAAACTGAAAACTAAAATAAATCAGAAGCTAAAGCCCTTTGAAGCGGGACCATAAGTCTAAACTGGAGCAGACCTACAATATTGATTCTACATGTGGGCATATCCTTCGTGCAGTTCCCTCACAGTTTCTCTTGATTACTTCAGTCATTGAACAATTTGAAGACCTAAAGACAATGACCATGGAGGAGGTCATCGGTCGTCTTAAGGCGTATGAGGAACGCATCTACGACAATAGTAACAAAGACGATGGATAGCTATTATTGACCCGTGCTGAGTGGGAGATCCAATCATCGAAGCGTGAAGGCAAGAACACTTCCAGGAGTGGTGGCCAATGCCGTTATAATCGGAGGTTTGATAAGGCAAAAGTAAGATGTTATAATTGTAGCGATTATGGACACTTTTTGTTTCAGAATGCCTCAAGCCGAAGATGAAGAAAGCGTTTGTTGCTGAAGCGCTCACGATGATGAAGTGCTCTGATGAAGAGTTGAGTGAGGGACGTTAAGAAGATGTGTCGCTGTCCAAACTCAAGTAAGGTGTTAGGCATAAAGTTTAGTAAGTCGTAATTGAGTCCGACTACCTCAATGTTTTAGAGTCAAGTCAAGATTAAGGGGGAGATTGTTACAAATAATCTTGGTTTAGAGTCTATATCGTAGTAGAGTGCGTTTCCGAGTATAACTCAAGTTGAAATTGAGTCTAACTTGAAGTCCGAATAGGTATGCAAGTAGGAGTTATTAACGTATATATTGAGAAGACTTGTAACCAGTTTGTAAGAATAATATATGAGAAATATATGTGAGAAATAAAGTAAAAAAATCAAGGCTAAATTTGTAGCACTGGTTCTTACGAAAACTGAACTGTTTCCTATTATCATTCTACGAAATTCTCGTTATATTCCTGCTTTTCAAAAAGGGCCTATGTTGAGGAAGCGTACTCATCTTTTGCGAAACTAACGTTAGAACACTGATAACCATCACTGCAAATTACCACATTCATACATTCATCAGCTCAATGAACACCATGGCAACACGACGACTAGCTACCTCCAATTACACGACGCAGAGGCTGCCTAACATGACAAGCAGAATCTAAGATTAATCTTGGCAAGAAGGCTTAAAATCTCATGCCTTGACAAGCTTCTTCTGAACCCGACCGGTTCAAGGCCGAGAAGTCGCTCCTTGGGAAGGCGGGAATCGGTAGAACGGGGGAGGCGCCGACGACTCCGGCGCCGGCTGGTACAGCGGGAACGGCAAGACCGGCGGCCGCAGGAACGGCACCAGCCAGTTTGGCACGGGGAACGGCCACGGGAACGACACCGTCCCGGTGCCGCCCTGCGACGGGAACGGGAACCGGAACGGCGGCCAGAAGAGCGGTAAGAACGGCCAGAAGAAGAGGGACGAGCCGAACGCGCCGCCATTGGCGCCGCCGCCGTGGCAGAGGGTGCCATCCCGCTTAGCGGGGCGGAAGTTGAGCGCGTTGAGGTTGAGGAAGCAGGCGTTGGTGGCGCGGGAGCGGAGCGCGATGTGCTGCGTGGAGCCCCGGAGGCCCGGGACATTGCAGGCGGCGAAGGAGCTCCGGACGAGCGTGGCGCGGCACGCCGACTGGAGCTCGTGGCCCTCCCGGCACTCGAAGCCGTCGACGGAGGGCACGTCCAGCTTGTACACACCGTTTTGGTCGGTGGTGCGCTCCGCCTCCAGGGAGAGCTCCTCGGTCATGGTGGAGTTCACCTTGAAGCTGCACTGGATGAGCACCCTGGCTCCTGCACAGCATCAGCAATTCAGCATATGGCCATTAGTGGTGGATTCAGCATCTGACCTCTTGGCAGAGATGGAAACAGTAGAATCTGCATAACTGGTAAGTTACTAAGTTAAGTCCAGATTTCAATGCAGAAGCAATGGTGAAAGGCTGAAAGCCATGGAAGCTATTGTGCTCGTGAAAGCGAAGCTCTAGTTTCAGTAGCAATGTAGCTAGAGGGCCTGAGTGAGAGAGCAGGGAATGGATTTCATTTCAGGGTGAGGCAATGGCAGGTCTAGATTGCAGTGCGTGGCATGATTAGATTCAGGCACTTGCTCCTCAAGATAACTGAAGAGAAACTGTTTTGAACAATAGCATTTGCCATTACACAGAAACAACTCTGAATTAGAACTCGAGTTTCTCTAGCACATTTTTCAGACAATTAAAAAAATTTTACTTGCAACGCCAAATGAAGTAGGCACTGGGCAATAATACATTTATGCAGTTGAAGCCACTTGGGAATTCGACAGTTCGTCGGTTCATTTGAAACACATGTATGCCAAGCTCTAAGTGGGCCTCAGAAAACTTCAGTTAGGGAGACATCTCGTCTAGCATGAGTCAAAGCTAAACTACAATTACAATTTTGGGAGAAACCAAATGGACCAAACCAACTAAAGATCCAGAGCAAGCCACAGCCACATTTATGTATGTATGTCAACTATGTTTGTCTTCATTAGCTTCATAGCAAATTAATGTAAAAAAAAAGTCTGCCTCGTCATTTCATATCAAATATAACCTTCTGGTGGCAATGTTCATACTTGAGTGAGACTACAGAGTACTTTAACTCCGGAACAGCTTGTCATGCTTGGTTGTAAGTTTTCAGTACATCTCTAGAAACTAAACAAAAAGAATGGGCGTACAAACAACTAGTCCATCTAAGACATCTGACATGCGGCACTGTAGATCGAGCAAGATATTCACACATCTTGGAAATCTATTACAAAGAGCAGCAAAGAACAATTCGACGTAAAAAATACTTGTTTCTCTAGCACATTTCATTGCAGAGCGAGATCAAAATCGATGGTAACGCTGAACTATTGGTCGCATGTCTATTCACCTTTCAGGAAGAAGCTATGCTTGGAGAAGGTATTGTTGGAGCAGGCATCACAGTAGACAGAACCGACCACAGTGATGTTGTTGGACAGGAACTTGGCCTCACTGCCACTGAACACCAGCACCAGTGCCAAGAACACAGCAGTCGGGGCTTTCAAGCTCGCCATTGTGGCTGTGGGATCAGCTTAGCTGGTAGCTTGGAAGGAAGGGGAGCAATGGAGATCAGATTGGAGAGAGAGGGATGTGGAGGAGAGGAGAGGAGAGGAAGCCTACATGCAACAGAACAAATGCATGTGAATCGGCTTGGACTGGGGTGGAGACATGGAGAAGCTGGTCAAGCACTAGCTGCTGATGTGTGGTCTCCTCTTTCCCCTTTTCTTTTTTACTCAGTGAAGATTGATAGATGGACCGGAGCAATTTCGTTCTGTGTCCCTTGTGCCTTTTATTTGCAAATATAGCTCCCTTAGCATTTTATTTGTGAATTTGGCCCCTGCTATAAATGGACGCGCGACATCTGGCATGTGCCACGCCCGAGCGCGGAAGCACAGCGCGGACTGTGGCTGGGCTCCGAGCGCGAAAGCACATGACCAGCCGTGAGCCGGCCATATGCTTCTCATGCTCAAAGCCCAGCCGCGGTCGGCGCCGTGCTTATGTTCTCTGGGGCGTGGCAAGTGCCAGATGTCGCATGATTATTCATCCATGCTCATAAAGGACGCTTAATCCACAAATAAAATACCAAGAGGGCCGTATTTGCAAATAAAAGGCACAAGGAGGCCACAGAACGAAATAATTCGATAGACCGTGCATGCGATTGGGTTTCTGGGCCTCGTAGGATTCTCCAATATTCAATACAAGATCACTGGAGTACAATCTTGTCTTGGATTGATGGTCCCTGAATACCTGATGAATGCATAGACACAGAAGAAGGTGTGCAAGTGTCACCAAAAACCGTCAACAGGTCGTAGGGAAAGTGTGCGGATGGGCTGAATGGGCTTCTGCTCTGGCCTGCGGATTCTCGATGGGCCACATATGTGAACAGTGGTGGCCGACCGGCCCAGAAAAAACGCAGGTCACAGTCCCAAGTCTCAACGAGGAACACACGCACGCAAATTTTTTTTCTTTTTAAAATGCACGCGCACACGCAAGTTCAGCCAAACATCAATGACCGATTTTTTCGGCTAATTCGCGGCTGTAGCATACTACTTACGCGCGCGCGTCCCCAGCCCAACGATTTTCCGTCGGCTCTGGCAGTGAGCGGGCGCGGATCCCCAGCCCAACGATTTTCCGCGCGCGGATGGGCGTGCAGCCGGCGGGCGCCGTGCACGCAGAGCGCCGTGCGCGCGGTGGGGTGGAACAACGGCCGCAAATTCACACGGAACAGCGCGTACGCACGCAGCTGCTGAGCCGCGGCGTCGGGCCCCGCGCGCTCGCGGAGGTGGCAAAGGAAAACGTAACGTGCGAGATCAAGCGACGCAGGAGGCGGGAGGACAATAGGGCAAAGTTGTTAGTACCGTTCTGGTACCAACAGGTATATACCGTATCATCATTTAAATCGGTACAAAATAACCCATACTAGTTGATATCGGTCAATACTAGTCATATCAATTTTGATATCGGTCAATACCATATATACCATAAAATTGATAATACCATCTATCAAACTATATGTTATATTTAATAATACTACTATGTATTTGAATAATATTATAAATGATATTTGATGTGCATGCAATTAAACAAATATATATACTCGTATTATTATATTAAATCCGAAACGATATGTTGGTATTAACCGGTACTGAAATGTACAATTTCAAGAACCAAATCAGTATAATCATGCATATGATATTGACTATATGCATTAGGGTCGTGCTCCCGTGTGCGTGCAGGCGGGCGGGCGGGCGGGCAAGAGGTTGATTGGGCCGGGGCCGGTGCCGCGCGACGCGGGTGGGGGAGGAGCCGATCGAGCAGGTGCTGGCCGTTCGGTCGGTTCGGGGGGACCAGCGCGCGCGGACGTACGGTGCCTGGGCAGTTGGGCGCACGGCCACACCTCGCAGCTCGTCCTCGACACGTCTGACACTGCACGGGATCGAGACGGGACGAGGAGGAGTTCTATTCTACCGGTGGTTCCATATCAACTGGGTCCTGGTGGATCCCAATTAGTCCCTGTTTTTCAGGCTTCGTCTTTTGGTGACCGATCCAAAGAACCTGCGATGCTCTAGTTTTGTCTTACAATCTTCCGACTGGCGTAATTACGCTGCACAAGGACATGTTTTTGTGGCTGCAACTGTACACGTACTGAAACGGGATACAATCAACGCGTGCAATGCTTCTTTTTATCGCCCAGACTAGATTGCCTAATACAAACTTAAGTTAAAAACACACACAAATGCGAGTCACAAACAGAGAAGCTGGCAGTGGTACGTACGTATTTCTATTGGCGGCCGGTTTGCCGCTAGTAATTAATTTGCATCAACCAAGCAAAGCAAGCGATCGAGCCTGCATGCATGCATGCGCGCGTTGTCCCCGGTTCAGCCGTGGTCAAACGGTCTTGATGTCCCCCTTGCGCGGCGTCCCGATCTCCTGCTCCATCTTCTGCAGCTCGGCCAGCACCGGCAGCACGGCCACCGCGTGGGCGCCTCCCGGCAGCTCCAGATCCTCCGCCTGCGTCACGGGCGCCACTACCACGGTGTCGGTCGTCGTCGGCAGGACCACGGCCGACTTGGGCTTCCGGTAGCAGAGGTTGAGCGCCATCTGGACGCAGCCGAAGAAGAAGCCGCCCACGTTGGGGAGCTGCATGCAGAAGCAGATCAACATCCACGGTTGCAGGAGTCATGTAACATCGGTCGTTGGAATCATGGGTTAATGAAGAGATTGATGTTTTACCGTGACGTAGAGGTCCTTGGTGAAGAGGCCGTAGAAGAACCAGGCGACGGCGCTCAGGGTGAGGAAGAAGGACAGGGAGAAGGGCATGAACTCCGCGCTCTTCGTCTTGATCACGACAAACTGCATATATACGCACGTATTTAGACTCCATGCATGCAGGATATATTCATCACATCAATGGGTAGTGTGTGTGTGTGTGTGTGTGTGTATCTTGCTTACTATGACGCTCATGGGGGCGACGAAGACGGCCATGGAGAAGGCGAGGCAGATGCTGCCGAGCACCTTGATCCGGTGGGGCTCCGCGACGAGCATGACGCTGACGACGACGACGAGCGAGAAGGCGGCCACGTTGAGCACGAAGAAGGAAGCGAGGGTCCTCAGCCTCGCGGTCCTGGGCGCGTAGATGAGGTAGAGGAGGATGTAGGCGGCCTCGACGACGCAGCCGAAGGCGTTGATGGTGAGCAGCGGGCTGGAGTTGGTCTTGACGAGCGCGTACAGGATCCACAGCATGCAGCTGAAGAGCGCCACCACGTACGGCACCGAGCTGAACCCCTCCGTCGACTTCTTCCGGTACACGCGCAGGAACGTCGGCCTGCACACACGCATTCTCGTCAGAAAACAAACGAAATCCATGCTCGCAGCAGCTTCAGATCGACGATTCGTCGTTGCTGTGTAATGAGCACCGGGAACATACAAAGAACATGGCACTTACGTTGGTGCGAGGAACACCAGGAAGGATATGATGTTTCCTGTAGAAAAGGAAAGGGAAATGGCACTGTGTATCAGTAAGATTGATGTGACCAATAATCTTTTGGAAATATGTCGTGTTGCCATGCATATATACATGGTGATGAGCATGTGACAGCATGCGTGGTGAGTTACCCACCTACGATGCCACAAGCCGAGGCCCATGGGTGAGCCATGGAGAAGAGAGGAAGAATGGAGGATCAGATATCTGTTCTTCTCCTTCCCAAAGAAGAGTAGAGGCCAAATTAAACACCTAAATATGTTAATATAACTCCCTGCTTGGCTTGTTAACTGAGTACTACTACAGCCAATGCTTGTGTGCTTTGGCATTGGGGAAGGAGTCATGTATATATAGTGGCCCTCCTCCTCCTCTTAACGGATAAGGGAAGTGGTCCTCTAGGGCATATTGGCCGGAGACACAGAGAGATACTACTTGCGAAGGCATTTTTCTAATCTAAATACGCACATGCATGTGATAGAATTGAAAATACGCACATGTGTACACATCTAGCCGACTGACAGTGCTTATTGATAGATTACTTTGAGGTACAGATCGAGAGCCAGTGTATCTTAAACAGCTAAGAACCTAGAAATCCTAAACATTTATAGCAGCTAAATAATCATGGAAAAAATCTGCAAAAGAACAAGCCAGGACCGAACCATCACATCGCATGATGCAGACTTCGATCGACTAGATAGCAACTAGTGTTGGTGTTGTTGAACCTGATCTGTGTCCGTCCATCAATATATGCATCACTGGTAATCTCACTGATAAGAGAGATGCATGCACGAACGCATGCAGCTGTAGCAAGCTTAGTGGTGCATGCATCGATCGGTCATGCATTCATAGAAACCTGCGGTGAACGGCGAAGTGGCCGGTGCGGTCAGGATTAGGCATTTTCCCTTTCGGTAACCCATCTGAATGCTGACCTGACCCATCATCACAAATTCACAGGCTAGCCAGCACTCATGCAGGTGTATGTGGATTGGATGTATGACTCACCACACACACACCGACACAAACAAGTTGCATAGGTGCGTGGCCAAAGTTATTACCAGCCTCGGTAAGTTGCACATCGCCATCGATCGATCTCGCACTCTCTTTTATATCTTGCGTTTAATCTTCTTCCACTGTCACGAAAAGGGTCGTTACATAGGATTTGAAACTATCATCACAGATAATTTTTTGAACCATCTGAAATTATATGTCAGTGATAATCGGAGATTATCACAGGTTGTTTATGAGCTGTCTGTGATAAATACAACACAGACGGTTTATAACTAGAACCGTCTGTGAAGAATACTATCACAGACAGTTCGGACAAAAAATCGTCTGTGATACTTACACATCATAGACGGTTGGTATATAGAACCGTTTGTAATATTTTCCTATCACAGATGGTTGGTAAAATAGAACCGTATGTGATGTGCGAGTATCACAGATGATTTTTGGTTCGAGTTGTCTGTGATAGTCCTTCATAAACGGTTTATACCACAAAACCGTTTGTAATAGTTCATTCCATACCTAAAGTTTTATCTATTTTTTTGGCTAGCCTCAATAAATATTAGCTATATCATTTGAAAACAAGCAAATACAACAGCAAACACAACAACACATTCAGTTTCCATTAAGATTAGAATCCACCATTACCGTATAACACAAGATGGCACTTACAATTTTACAAATATAAGCTTCACGGTTACAAATTCAGAAAAGTGCATAACACTACAAGAAATTTCAGGTTAATGTAAGCTAGACTTACACATTCTTAATTAAACTACAATCTAAAACAAGTGAAGCGGGAAAAGTTTCAAGTAGCAGAAACAAAAAGACAACTGACACTATTTTTAGCTTCTATGCAAAAATTAACATAATACCACACTTTGAGGATGTACCAAGTAGAAGCCCCCTGCCGATGCTGGCAACTTGAAATAGTGCAGATCTGCCATTGCCTTCTTCCATTCCATCTTTTCAAGTGAATATTCAGCCGCCCTTATCGAACCATTTCTCATTCTTGCCGCGCACAAACGAATTGGAGTAGTACTGGTGGTATTGGTTCTTAGAGTAGAAAGAGGTGAGATCGGGAGGAGATCGGTGCCTGTCCTTCGATGTGGAGAAAATGAACGGGTGAGATCGGGATCCTGGGGGAGATGCCACGGATCGGTGATGTGGCGGGGAATTATCACAGACAGTTTAGATTACAAACCATATGTGATAGAGACATCATATGTGGTTTTTAATAAAAAAACTATCTATGATAATGAAAGATATTACAGATGATTCTTATTAAAAACCGTCGGTGATAATGGCCAGACAGTAGATCACAATTCAAAGATAATATTATTAGGGTAAAAGATGGTCGATTTTGGGGATCTTAGAGGGCGACTGACACAAGCTAGTTATTTTTTTCGGATAGAGTTTGTCTTTACCTTTCCAACGAGTACAAGAATGTAAAAAATGGACATTGTACGTAAAAATTATGCCTATTTTACTAAAGGTGTCTTGGAACGAAATTCTACTTAAACTCGGTGGGAGATTATAAAATTTGAAGGATTGCGAAGTGGAAAAATATCACAAATAGTTTTTAATATAAACCGTCTGTGAATTATTACACACGGTTTAAATAAAAAAAACATTTGTCATAGGCAATATCATAAACGGTTCTTTGTAAGAATCGTATGTGATATTTTATAGATGATTTTTTATCATAAATCGTATGTGATATTTATCTTTTTACACGATTTGTACTAAAATTATCTATGATTGTACTAAATTCTGACGATTTTGATTAATTATCTGTGATAAATCGTATAGTATAACTTGTTTTATAGTATTATTCTTCCCTTTCGCTACTTTACAGCTGCATCGCATTGCTCGATCTCGATCAAGGCGCGATCGAGAGGCAGTTTTGTGCAGTATACGCAGCAACGGGGGCCTTTCTGCCTACTGGCACTAGTGAGGCGACGAAACGGAAATGTTTCGGTGCTTGTTTCACTGGCATCGACAGTACTTCGACCACCACGATGAATGATGCGGCTGCCAAACTGTGCTTTGTCCGAGACCGGAGAAAAAAAGATGACGATGACACAAAGTGCCTGCAATGCCTGCATCCATGCATTATTGTTGAAGTGGAGTCACGTAGGGCTGATGGAGTAGTTTTCGGCTGTGTTCAATATGGCTTAAGTTTATTTTTGTATTATTTATAATTTCGTTTTTTTTCTTCTGAATTTTTGATTTTTTTGAGTTTTTTTGTCGGTTCTTTTTTTTCTCGTATTCGTTTGCGTTGTCTGTGATGGGCTAACATATTTTTATATTTTGAATTTTTAAATTTAATTATGTTAAATAAACCTCTGTCATTCTGATATTTTTTCATTAAATTCTGGTGTTTTCAGCCATAAGCTTTCATCTTTCAACCGAACCGATCACCACCTTCTTCTACAGAGACGGAGGAGGCGTGCAAATGCGGGCCAAGCCATCCGCCCCTTATAAAAACTAGCAGCGTAAGCGCGGAGGCACACCGTGTACCCCTCATAAAAATAAATAATAATAATTTTTAGAAGAGGTTATAAGTAATTCAAAAAATAATGGATATATATATATATATATATATATATAAGATAAAAGTAAGGGAAATAGAGTGTACATACACCTGTCATTCTTACCAAGTATCCGAAGCGAGAGGAAGGCAGATGATTATATATTTACTTTTAACTTGTGAGAGCAGAAGCCAATAGCAGCTAAGCGTGACCCAGGATGCCTACAAAACACCATAAATGCCCCCATTAATACCAGAAGGTGTCTCTGCTCCTCTCCGGCTCCCCCCACCCAACCCCATCTCTCTCTCTCCCCTCTTCCCCGAGAGAGGCATTTGCTCCGATGCTAGCTGCTGCTGCTCCAAGCCTCCAATACAAGTAGCTAGAGAGAGAAACAGAGGAAGCTAGAGAGAGAAACAGAGGAAGCTAGAGAGGGAAACAGGGCATCGTTTTTTAAGGAAAACAGTGCACCATTTGATTTGGGAACTCTGCACCTGCACCCTCAAATGCTCTCGCCCTCCCCTTCTTCCTCCTCTCCCTCACCCCAAGAAGCAAAGCACAAAACCTCGTCAAAACACCACCACGATCACCTCTCTCTCTCTACACATCTGCTGTGCGCAGCAGAAGCAGCAGTGGCGACCTGGACGCCATGATCCCATGAAGGACAAGAAGAGGAGGAGGAGGAGGAGATAGGTTGGTAGGGTAGGAGCTAGCGGTGGCAGCTGTAGAAGGGATGTACAAGAACCAGCTGCAGGAGCTGGCGCAGAGGAGCTGCTTCAGCCTGCCGTCGTACGTGTGCACGCGGGAGGGCCCCGACCATGGGCCGCGCTTCAAGGCCACCGTCACCTTCAACGGCGAGACCTTCGAGGGCCCAAGCAACTGCACCACGCTCCGCCAGGCCGAGCACGCCGCCGCCGAGGTCGCCCTCTCCCGCCTCTCCCTGCGCGGCCCCTCCACCTCCCTCACCGCCAGAGTCCTCGTAACCATCCGTCCACCTTGCACCTTCTCCTTCCTCCTCTTGTCCTCCATGTGCTCCTCTGTTTCTTGCTGTCGTCGCTGATGCGAGCTGTTCGTGTGTAGGATGAGACGGGGGTATACAAGAACCTGTTGCAGGAGACGGCGCACCGGGCGGGGCTGAAGCTGCCGGTGTACACCACAGTGCGATCGGGCCCGGGCCACTCGCCGGTGTTCGGCTCCACGGTGGAGCTCGCCAGCATGAGCTTCGCGGGGGAGCCCGCCAAGACCAAGAAGCAGGCCGAGAAGAACGCCGCCATGGCTGCCTGGTCCTCGCTGAAGCAGAGTAAACAACTGACCCCAACCCTCGCAATATAGAAACCATCCCTTCCAATTCTACTCAGATCTTTACGAGCAATAGCGAACGCTACGTTTCTTGCAGTGCCGGAGGCGTGCAAGGAGCCCGGCACTGGCTGCGGCGGCGAGGAGCAGGAGCAGGTGGTCGTCGCCAGAGTGCTCTCCGCCCTGAAGCCGCGAGACGATTGCAGCGACGGCAAGGTGGCGCCTTTGCTGAAGCATTGCACCGCCGGCTCTTCTTCCCCTGCTCTGGACCCATCGCTGTACAGACACCAGTGGCGGCCTCTCAACTCCCCTGCCGCTCAGCCGAAGACACGCTCCGTCAAGCCGCCGCCGCAGCCGGCCGGCCCCAAGATTCTGCCTCCCCTGCACCTGCTGCAGCAAGCGGCGTCCACCCCCAGAGATGCCGCGGCCGCCGAGCCTGAGCAAGAGAGGAGGAAGGCGGCCGAGCTGGTGCAGATGCTGGAGAGGGCCATGCTGAGGGACAGGGCGGAGGCAATGCCGTCGCCGTGCTACTACGCGCATGCCTCGACATACCACCACGGAGGCGCACCAAGATCCTTCGCCGCGGGCTGGTTCCACTCGTCGGCAATGGCCGTGGCGCCGGCGGTGAGCGTGCGGTCAGTGATCCCGGTCTGCGCCGCGCCTCCGTCACCGCCACAGCCGGCGGCCAAGGATGACGAGCGGAAGGGCGCACCACCACCAGCAGCAGCAGGCAAGAGGGTGTGAGCTCGTAGCCAGCTTTTGAGGATCAAGAAGAGGAGAAGAAATCAGTAGCTATATACGAGTCTGGTTCTTGCAGGGGAATTGTGATCACAAGTTTCTCTGTATCTAAATTATGTAAGTGATCAGCTTTTGCTCTCTCTCTCTCTCTCTCTCTCTCTCTCTCTCTCTCTCTCTCTACTGTGGTTTGACCATGCTCTCTCGAAGGTGAAATTGACCATGCTCTCTGGACGGTGAAATCTTTAGAAATGCAGCCATGAAGGGTTTTAGATGGATCATGGATGGACATATGAATATAGTTCTAGGGCTTGGGCTTGAGTAGAAGCCGTGCGCCTCCTGTGTTAACTAGATTATCATCACTTTGGCTCTCGCTATATATATGTCATGTTATATAATTTTAGCTCATGCATATATAGTTTCACTCTTCGCGGAACCCTTTTTTCCATATCTTCCCAAACTATTTCAGCACTATTCAAGAATCAAAATCATCGTATGCAGATAATAACAAAACAAAATGCTCCGGCCATTAACACATTGCAATCAGATGTAACCATGGTGATGACGCAACAATCAACAAGACATTCCATGCTCTTTGGTTTGAGTCTTCGTGGGCATACGTGAGATCACAACTACACACAAGCACAGACCTATACAATCAAGTTTATACTGGTTTTTTAGAATTTTTTCAAGACTTTTTTAGTTACGAGTACGATGATAAGTGCACCCTAACCTGAAGGAACAAGGCTTCTCTGTTCCCTTCTTTCTGTCCCAATCTGTTCTCCTGTTGACGTGACGTTCATGAGGATCACTTGTGGATCCAGACATGAGCGGAGTAAATGAATCGGCCGTAACATCATCCTCAAGAATTACGCAGTAAACTGATGCTTTGCAATCGGCTTCCGGATTGCAGTACGTGAGGAAACATTCAAGGAAGAAAAAAAGGTACACATTTCACCAAAGGGAGACGTCTGAATCGTCGAGAACCATGCCGTTAGCATCCATCAAATGAAGCTTCGAAAACCCCTCCAATTTATCTTGCTTTCTTTCCCTGCTTCTTTCCTCCGTAGCATCTGCGGTGGATACAGGATTCTCGAGATAGATATTCAAAGTTAATAAGAATTCAGGATTTTTGAGATAGATATTTAAAGTTAATAAGATATTGTTTTGGTGAAGAAAGTAAAGATCAATGTATAGCAGCAAAAATCAAAAGATAAGTTGTTTGTAATAGAGATAACATCTCAAATAATTTAGAAAAAATCTTAAAACAATTAAGAAAATATTATTGAATTGGGAGTATGAAATTTGAGACATGGAAATAGGATGTACTTGTCTTGTTATCATCATGCGTTGTTTGCCTTGATGTCTCCGACGACCCAATCATCGTCATTGCATGCTCCATCCTGGGATCATCCGAGGTCCCGCTTGGCGCTCGTCACTGTTTGCTTGCTATATTGTATTTAAATTTTGTATAAAACTTGATTTTGGCAAAAAAAAAAATCGTCTATTCGCACTCTCTAGTTGGCTGGCAAAAAAAGTTCATTTGGGCTTAAATCAAATTGCTGTGATTATAGTAATTAATGAGTTCAGAATTAAACGAGTCAATTCTGAGTGAAAAAAGGTTAATAGGCGTAACTCAATAGTGGCTCATTAACTCAAATTTAAAACAACCACTTAAAAGATAAATAAAATGATTTGGAGTCGCACTATGCTAATTTTGAATGAAGTATGATAATAGGCATGTTCTTTGCGGCTTCTTAAAGCGGGTTCTGACTTTTGCTACAGTACCTAACTTTCAAATGAAGTATAATCTTAAGACGGAGTCTACAAGTTAATTGTAGTACACATTAAAAACCCAACATCTGTACCAGCCAAAATCGCAAGCGAGTATCTCTCTCTGTAATCTTTATCGCGAACAGCCCAAAATTCAAAAAATTTAGCCAAAAGTCATAAGTCATAGCCACAAGCCAAAAAAGAACATACTCAATAGCTCGTTAAACTCCATAGCCAGCCTGACCTCTTTGAACCTTCAGCTAGGTTGAAGCTTTTGAGACGAATTAGGAAGGAATGTGTGGGAGTGAGTTAGAATATATATATATATATATATATATATATATATATATAGTATTTTGACCAATTTATTAGCATATATAACTAATATATCTATTAAATATAGGGTATTCTCTAAACAATTAGGTGTTTAACTAAACACCCATGAATCAAATTAGGTCCGCCCCCACATAGCATGACATGTAGGAGTAGGAGTAGATAGCAATGTAAGAACAGATGACGCTGCAATGGCAAGGCAAAGGGAAGGGGAGGAGGGAGAGAGAGGGCAATATATTCTATGCATTTAAGCTTATGGTGTATCGTAACTAAAAAATATGAAAAATTCTAAGAAAAATTTTATATGTATTTCTAAAATTACTTTAACTATGTATAGAATTTTAAGTTCAATTCATTATATGTTACTGGTAAAATAAAGAGAAAAATCTAACAAATGTTAAAGAGTTTAAATTTGTCGGAGTTTTCTCTTTTTTGCTACTCTTAATATAGAATAGATTTAAACTTGAAATTTCATATATAGATAGAGTAAATCATAAAATACATGTAAATCTTTTTAGAATTTTTTAGTTAATATACATTGTAAATACACTGTAAATTTAAGTGTATAAGATATGTTGCGAAGAGAGAAGTTGGAGATGTCGTCCCTCTCCATCTCTAGATATTAATGCGCATTGCACAGATATTTATTGCCTTCTCAGGGGAGGCAGAGGGAGGGGGAAGAGAGAGAAGGGCGAGATAGCAGGCATGCTTTAATGGAGGCCAGTGGCCATTAGTGGGCACTGTCTTCCTCCATCAATGCTCCCATCAGTATTGTAGTCCACCCTTAAAACAGAGAAACAAATACTCTCCATCGAAGAAGAAGAAAGAGCCATCCCCTGTTTTAAAGAGAGAAACATATCCTCTCTATTTCTGGCTTTTTTTTTGTTTTTCAATTTATTTTAGTTAGAAGTCATTTAAATCGTGTCGATTTTTAATTTTAGTTTTTTTATCTTTTTTCCTTACTCATTTGTATTGTCTGTAATGATGATTACTGATTTATTTTTGTTAAATTGTAGGGTTAAGATTTAGGGTTTGAATTCTGTTTTTTAGAATATCGGTGTAGCTGGTTACAAATTGGAGACAAAATTGTAGCATTTAACTATAATATCAAGTAAGCCACTAGTCGTACTTTTCTATTATATTGTTCTTGAATTGTTGAACATACAAATATCTAATTATCTTTTTCAATTAATTGATGATGATTTTATGAATGATATGCTTATTTGCTACTTGGAGAAATAAGAATTAACAAAAATTACCATTAATGTTATGGTTGTCGTTTTATAAATTTAAAAGAATGTAAATACTAAAAGGTAATGCATTATTTTTTACTTGAAAACTTTAAGTATTTTTGTCCACTTTCAACAAGGCGTTGAGGTCGGATGATATATTTTACCAATGTCGACCAACTTTTGTCTGTGATTTCGCCTTTAGTTCATTTTGTTTGCTACAACTAATCAATATTATTATCGGCTTCATTATTTTGATAAACATTTTGATCACTATTTCTTTATCGTTATACATTGTCATCGGTTATATTAAAATATTTATGCTAAAAATTATCGGACATATTACTGTTTAACATAATATATATATATATATATATATATATATATGCTAAAGTGATGAACTCAGACCATTTTTGTCTGGCCCACCACCGGCGAAACACCGGTAGGGGAAGGCATCAACCACCCCGCGCGACGCATTCGAGCGAGCCCACCACCACGCGAAGCCAGCCACGACGGCGCTTCGATATTCGCGCTCGCTCGCTCGCGTCCTCGTAGAGCAAAAACACACACTAGAATACTGTACACATAACACATTTCCAGTACTAATGCACACAGCACACTGTAGTATACAAGAGACGGGTAGATACGTACACATCGACGCTACGAATGGGCGTGCCATTTAAGCTTTCTTTATGCATGGATCCATGCACGCTTAGTCAGCCGCGCCGGCCATTTATAACTTTGTCTCCTTCGGTTTCGGGGCACGAATAGTTGTGTAGGCGCGCGGTGTAATCGCCGGATCTGGCCTGCCCCGTCGTGCCACCGGATCGACGGGCGACGCCAGTGGCCGACAGGTTTATCACTTCCAATATACCTCTACAACAAATATTTTGTACCGTTTTATCACATTCGATATACTTAAATATTAATTTTAATGACTTGGTTGAAAAGGTTTCATCGAATCCATTTATTTTTACTATATACACTTTTTCATTTATAAAAGGAGTATATACAAAAATTATGTTATAAAAAGTGAATTTTCATGAAATTTTTCATAGAACTTACTTTGGAGTATCTTATAATCATTATTAGAATATACTTCACTTTATAGTGCTATAAAATGACACAATGATCCTTGAATCAGGAAAAGCAATAATCTTGGAAATTTCCTCATTGTTTGAGAGAAAAGAAAAAGATCCCACTCGTCCATCAGGTGGCCCACCTACATTAGAACAGTGAGGATCTTTCATGTAAAAGAAATCTAATAATTGTAGTCGGTGAAAAAAAAAAGATAAAGATTACACCGTATATTATGATGGGTCCAGATTATAATAGTGGATAAAAAATCCTAGAAAAGAAAATAGTTAACACATATTGGCTTGTTTGAATTCAAGGGGAAAACCAAAGAAAGAAGGAATGAACATCTGCTAGAAACACGTTCACATTGATGTGGAAGAAAATAGGCTACCCGCACAGACCAATTAGCTAGTTGTTACAAATTTCAAGTACCTTATGGATTGAAGAGACCGGTGAAGTTCACATAGACTCGACTGTGAGTTCTATGTAGTCCACAGTAATTTTGTGAAATTTTCTTCGTTGCGCTGCGGACCAACTTCGTTTTTTTTAACGGTTAGTGATGGAGAGTAAATTAAAATTACGGTTGTATTTATAGCATATCCCCTGTATTTATAGTCAACTAATCTAAAAATCCACCCTAGCTCTAACTCTACGACGTTGCACATTTCTTTCTACAAGTAACACAAATATTTTTTATCTTAAAAATAAACCACGGAAGTGCCGCAGGTGGCCACCTGATTGGCCCTTAGACAAAACTCACACCATGAGAGGGAGGATTGCCCTTAATGGGCATTACCTGCGCCGCCTCTCCTTTTCCGTATAAACTAGCAACCAAAGCAACTATATATATATATTTTTTGTGTACCATCACCTCAACTGGTGTGATGTTCCTTCACTTCTTGGTTTGAAAAGGAAGGCAAGATTGCAATTTTTTCTCCCATTTTTTTTGTTTGTTTGCTTGCATGTTGCATCCATGGATGTGCTAGCTAGTACTCTTTAGCCATAAATACATATTGTTTTAAACATAGGTGTAGTCAAACTTTCAAAATTTTGACTATTAATATCTTTTAAGTATTTAAATTGGATACATAAAAATAATATATGTATATTATTCGTCTCAAAAAATATGTTTATAAAATTATAATTTTATTAGATTTTAAAAATATATTACAATATAAATTAGCAATCAAATTTATATTTTAGTAGACCTTATCAATGTATAAAACTACATATATTTATGATCGGAGTGAGTAATATTAATGGAACCGGCACACCATCTCTGCACTTTGAGTTTTCTCCCCCGCTGCTGTACTAACGTCACCGTTTTAAAGGCAGGCTTTGACTGGGAGGAGTAGAAGAGAAGATCGAGAGGATTGTTCAAGGTTCTACGCCGTTCTGCCCCCTACCTTAATTCTCCAGTCATATCTGGCGCAGGCGATCGATCCACGAATTGATGCCCCGTGTGATGCAGTATACGGCCATGGCAGCACTACAAATTCCATCTGTACATTTGCCAGACAGAAGGAGGTGCTTTTATGACCTTGCGACAGAAAAAGGTGTATACAATCTTCACCTTCTCATTTCTGCTCAGCTCAAGGTTATCTACATTATATCGGATGTAAGATTGCATTATTAGATATAAGACTAACAATCAAATGACACATGACTGAACAATTGTCGATTTGTTTTTACCATGCAGGGGAGCCACGCATTCAATCTTTAAAGCAGCTACTACTTTGCTAAGTGACAACGAGAGGCTGATTGCACCCCTTAAGTGGCAACAAACACTACACGCATTAGGACATGCGTTGTTCATCATCAGTCATTGCCAACAACACTACGGCATGACAGGCGATCACTTCTAAACCAGACGCACAATTTGTTACGCAGTGAGATTTCATATCGGATTGGCAACCAATCAAGAGGGGCCTTTTGACCGGGCAGTGGCGAGAAGCCGCTGCGATCGCATGCCTCCTACCTGCATCGTCCTCTTCTCCCAACCACATGAACACGGAGATCCATCAGAGCGGATTTATACCGTAGAAAAATTAATCTAGAAAGCGAAATCTGTGAATTCAGAACAACCTAGATATAGACATTTCAATCTACTAATGTTTCAATGATTACCTTTCAATTCACCGAAGCGATTCGTGCTGATAACATGTTGAGAAACCGTCATTGGTGACTAGTCCGATCGATTCCTCTGCTATGCAAAACCAAATCACTCACAGAAGACAGAAATAGTAGATTGAAACTCAGATATAGAGAGAACTCATGCTCTTTCTTCATTGCTTCTTTTTCTTATACATGTACAAAATAATCAATAGAGCTCCCTATTTATAGCCTAGTCATAGGTGTCTATTACGGACTAAAGCTTCAATACTATGTGCAGGTTTGCTAACACCTTCATCGCAACCTGTCAATCTGCCTGCCAAGAAATGAAATGGGAACCCGACCGATCGATCTGCAAGGTGTTGATGCTAGCAACGTTGATCCGCGTGTGCATCGGGATTCGGAACGTGGCGAGGCAAGCATGGATGATGAGCTTCACACGATGGAGAAGTGACCACAGCAGACGACAAAACGCTCAAAAGGACCCATCAGAACGTCACAATCCAACGGGATCAGTAGAAAGAACAGAGAACTTGCTATCACAATACAGCAAGAATTAACAAAGCTCAGCTCAATACGAAAACATAGCAAGCAGTGTATTTATTTGGACAAAAAGCACTAGTTACCCAAACTGGTAATGCTAGAAGTGTAGCCAAGCGCGGCCAACGACCGCCAGTTTCAGACACATCGACATACTCAATCGACACGTTCGAAACTGGGCTCTCAAAGCACCATTAAGGATAGAGAATATATGCGTAGACTCCATGAAAACAACAGACATCAACTAGAGCTGAGCTCGTACTAACTTCTACACGTCGTCTCTTCTAGCAGTGTTCTACTGGTAACTCCTCCCTGGCCCTTCTCTCCCATCGTAGTAGTTATTGCCGCCTTGTTCATAGCTTGGGTTGCCTCCTTGGCCTTGGTGGCCTGGTGCACCACCACCACCAGCATAGCTAGGACTGCCACCTTGGTAAGCTGGTGGATTGCCACCTTGGTAAGCTGGTGGGTTGCCACCTCGGAAAGGAGGTGGGTTGCCACCTTGGTATGGAGGTGGGCTGCCACCCTGGTAACCTGGCCCTCCGCCCTGGAATCCAGGGTTGTTGCTCTGGTAAGCAGGGCCCGGCCCACCGTGCATGTTGCCACCAGGGTTACCTTGGTAACCTTGGGTACCGGCTTGATAGTCAGGGGGTCCACCTTGGTAGCCAGGCACACCACCTTGCTGATAGTTTGGTCCTCCGCCCGGAGTATACCCTGCTTGTGGGTTTAGTGCATGGGGCTGGTAACTTGGTGGAGCACCCGCATTTGGCGGTGGAGGTGGTGGCATGTTGCTCTGCACATGATGCATCGGAGGAGCACCAGCATTTGGCGGTGGAGGTGGTGGCATGTTGCCCTGCACATGATGCATTGGAGGAGCATCACGGG
This sequence comes from Bonia amplexicaulis, assembly GCA_036346245.1. Lineage (NCBI taxonomy): Eukaryota > Viridiplantae > Streptophyta > Magnoliopsida > Poales > Poaceae > Bonia > Bonia amplexicaulis. The sequence goes on along the minus strand of CM070760.1, from coordinate 1,751,028 downwards.
ATGGCATTTGGTTCTGGCCTGGTGGGGGAGGACTGTTGCTGAATCCCTGCCCAGGAGGCACATCTCTGTTCTGGAAATTCTGCATGTTCTCCCTTCTCCTCTCAAAGTTCCTTGACCTGTCAAAGTTGCGAGGCCTGTCGTTGCGACGGGATCTTTCATTGGCACGTGCATTGTTTCTCACCCACTCCTCATGGTACTTAGGGTCGTAAGGAACAGCTTCTCCATTTATAAAAGGTTCTCCTGCAATATAAGAAAAGGCATCAGATACATATACCCAGATCTCTTTTATCACATGGACAGATTAAAAGTATGCATGAACTCAGCTCATCAGCTACCTTAGGCATATTCACTTAGAGATAGGATCCAAGAATTACCTCTGCCTAAACAGAGTACAGACATCAGCAAGCTCTAAAGATGGTATTGGCATCCGCAGTTGCCATAGGAATGGGACAACATATAAAATGTTAAAATTGCTATCTCAAGGGGCTCAGAAGCCCAGGACAGAAAGGACATAGGTTATAGCCTATGTGACTAGATCAATTTTTTGTTCACCTACAAGCTAAACGCTAGTCGGTTGCCAGACCGGCACCTAGTGCCTAATCACCGCCTAGGCGGGCGCCTAGGGGATCAGTGTATACAAAGTGCTGAGTATGGTAAATCATCTCGCCCAAACTCATGATAGGCTAGGGAGTCATGCATATTTGCAATTTGTTTGAGATTATACTGAATACCTTGATAAAAAAATGCAAAAAACCACAGCAGCAAAAATAAACACACCACTAGAAAGAACAATATATATTTTAAGTCATTAGCAACCATACAAGTGGATAGCTGCCATATAGCTCTCAAATCAATTACACAGGCAATTTGTGATATTCCAATTTTTTTTATCATAAAACAGAAGTTTGCAATTACTAACATTACCAAAGTTACAGCAGCCAGCATAAGCTCCAAGTTAGTATTCACAATTAATCAAGTTGTCAGCATTTACGTCATAGTTCAATAGGTTATCTGACATTGGTGAGATTCTTCAATGCGTGATGTAAGAATAAAGTTACATAGTACATTCAAGATGTACTTAAGACTACGGAAGATATTCATTTCTCAACAGTTTGGTGCTACGCTAGAATTCAGAAGGGTACAGAAGTAATTAGCAGCAGAAACGGCATACAATCAATAACGAGTAAGTAAGAATATTCTAACAGGTGAAATATGTGCCTAAGCCTTTAAGTAGAAATGCAGTTCCTAAAAACAAGAGCTATAAGAAATTTCAACCTCAAAACACTAATATTATATGGGAATATCAGAACTCCTCAATCTGGACCATCCAATTAGCAGTTTAGCACAATCATAACATGACATCATAGACAGCAAGCACCAAAGAGTGATAAATCTATAACCAACCAGGAAAAAAAGCAACAACCATTGCAAGATATTAGTGAATGACCCTTAGTCAGATGGTGCACATCATCATTACCTCCATAGTCCTTATTTTTGACATCCAAGTACGAATCAGGAAGAACCCATCGGACCTTGGGCAAATCTGCAAATAATTTAATGGCACAAGGTTAAAGCAAGAACTTCTGAAGTCACCTTCATAAAAGATCACCTCCAAGAATTTCTTCCAGCCATCAATACCTTTGATTTTGTAGGAGAGTTCCTCGGATACAAGGGCTCCAAAAGCAAAGTAATGCCGAGTTGACACTGAGTAGATCTTCTGCCTTGCTTCCTGTTCACTGGAACAATAGAATAGATTTGAGAAACAAGTTCTGAACAACATATATAATGACTAATGCCTGTTACATGTCAAGACAACCAAAACATAGGTTATAACAGTGTTCTACTGTCATCAAACCCAAGTGCTATTATGGTTCTAAGAGATAAACAAAGAACACTAACACATGCTAAAATTGCAAACAGATGTCTGAGTAGGTGAATTCATGGTTGTCTATGTTCAAAAAATAAAACTCAGCATGGTCATCGAATAAGAATCACCACCAGCACAAGTGACAGATAAATTTTTTTAAATGATCTTGCATAGGAAGCACGATGCAAATGATAATAACATGATACAAAAGCAGGTGGGTAGCACACATTTATCGCACTTCTGCAATTCCGAATCATCACCCATCAAATTGATAAGAGCACCTCCATAATCTAGAGAACATCCCAACTCCATCTAACCCACCTCAACTCGCTGCCTCACTCGCTAATTTCCAAACACACTCAAATATAAGCAATAAACCCCTGTATGGCTGTATAAACATAGTTATATGTCATAATAAACCTAAAATGGTTATTAGAGAACCAAATCATTACCTCTATACAACAGACACAGAAATTGCAATCATTCATTTGTCATGTATACTGGTCTACTGAACAAACATAACATATTCCGATCACACAAACGGGTAGTTCTCATCATATCCAGTTATCCACCACAAAGGAAGGTGATTATCAAAATAACGCCATAGCACAACATTTACCACACCACCTAATCAATCCCCCACCCAGCCCCAAGCCCCTCCGCATCAACCATCAACCACGAAATCAAAACAAGTGCTTCATAAATCCTCGCGGATGTGAGTCGCCGCGTGCCTGTGAGGGGGAAAGGTTTCATACGGCATACCTTCCCACGACCTGGGCAAGGGTTTTGATGTAGCCGTCGATGATCTCCTCGCGGGTGACGTCGGGGTTGCCGGGATTGCCGGGGGGCGGCTCCACGACGACCAGCCAGTGCTCGAAGTCGCACCCGTCGAGGAGGATCGTCTCCTTGGGTGGCCGGTTGCTCCAGTTCGGCGACGAGTCCCGCAGCGACGAGGTCGCCGGCTGCGTCGCGAAGCACCTGGCCAACCCGGACGCTGCGGTCGGGGGGGACCACAAGGCCGCCGGGAGGAGGCTCCCCGCGGCGGCGAGCGGACGGAGGAGGCGGGAGGCGGCAGCGGAGAGGGGCGAGAGCTTGGAGAGGAGGAGGGCGCGCGACGCCGACGCCATGGGTAAAACCCTAGGGGAGTTGGGGGAACGGGAGAGCCGAGAAAGTTTAAGGCTTAACTGTGTGTTCGCGCTTTATAGAGTCGTATTCTCGTCGAAGAAATATCTCGATCTACCAGGCTCGGCCTGTCCAGCGTGGAGATGGGCCTGATTTTAAAGCTATCATCCAACTGTTGGTAACGTCTGGGCTGGGCCTGCTTTAAAAATGTGTGGGCTGGCTTTAAAAACTATCTACCATAGCTAAATATCATCGGCCGCTAGCAATACGAACCGTAGTTCCAAGACCGAGACGGGCGGAGAGCGACCTGAAGAGACTAGAACTACCTAACCTACTAAGCTTTGCGAGGACTCCCTCTTAGTCTCTCAGAGCAGTGCTTACAGCTACAGGATAGTTAATCCAGTTCTCCTTCCAAAGCTCCGAGTGGACGAGTTAGTACACCATTGCAGTAACAAAGTAGCTGTAGGTGCCATGCCTTGCCGAAATAACAAGGCGTACACTTGTGTTATTTATCTGTTAATCTATCCTATGTACCACACCGTTGTATTATGTGTTTTATCCATCTTTTTCGATATGTCATGTAGTTTTTTATTGTTCTGAAACTCTTATGTTCTCATAATGTTCTTATCTGAAGAGAAGTGTACTGATCAGTTTTAGCCTCCGGTATTCAGTTCAGCTTCCGGTGTTGGCATCTCCATGCGATCGATTGGTTTCTGAGTCTGTACATCACTGTGAGAGAAGGCTTTTGGTAGCAATGGCTTGCGATAGAGGGAAATTAGTGTTGGACGTTCTAGGTAAGCTTTTGCTCCTATGATTGATCTTTACCTACCGCTCCTGAAACCCTTGCCGTTTGTTCAAGAAATAGACATGACATGATGTGAAGTGAAGTGAGTTGACTGAACTTTATGAAGCGAATGCTCTCATAATCCATTGTTTTTTCCAACTAGGATTCAAGGCTCCCTCAGAACATGCCCAATGTCCCATCGAATTCGATCGCGTGCTGTCAGGCCCACGTCGACATACGACAGCAAATGGACAAAAAAAAATGCGTTGGAAATGTGCCCACCATTGGAACATCGCCAATGAAAACTGTTAGAACATTCAGATCAAACGCATAGAACATTTTCTTTTAACTTATGAAACATCCGTCAATTCACTGCATTTTTTAAAGCAGCTACATGGAGTGACATGGTTTTTTACTGCATCTCAAATCGTTTGGCGATTGTTGTGCTCATGGCAAGGAACCTCTGGGCGCAGTTACTCAGGCAAGTGGTTTCCCCGGAGGCCGGAGCTGAATCTACTTCCAGGAGTACTGGTTATGCATTTGTCCCAACACACACACTTTGTTAGCTTGCCAATCATCTTGGTCGCCATCATCTTCTCCTCCTGCTGCACAAGTACAGAAAACAGGGTAAGACTTCGATTCACTGACAATAGACAGCGGAGAACATGTCCGCATCAAGTAAAAACACCAGCACGCTTCAGTAAGAGCAACTCACTAACGATGAACACGCCAAGGTAAACGAATGTTATGCTTTTGCAGTTCCAGTCGGTCAACATATAAATTGACACTGAGGGATGATGTACACTTTCATATTTAGATATAAGAAAGTGCTCTATGTTGGAAACGAGATATCAGATAGCTTATGGAATATATCATCAGCAACAGTTTAACAAGCCTCAGCCAGATATGAAACGAGAATACAACTGCTGCCAACATGTATTGGATATGTTGCCTAGACATATGCAGTTCAAAAAAGTAGTACGCTCTTAGACTCGTAGTCCCACGGTTGAGATACATAGAAGTTTTTCATAATTATAATATCTCCTTATATAGTGATTTTCACTTTTATACTTCATGCCCTTTCCCACAAGAGTTTTCCACATTAAATCTATATTTTCTGCTCTTTTGATCATTTATTTTTGCCATATGCTTTATAACAAGTTGTATTAGAGCTCCAGGTTTGAATCCCGATTTGCTGCCCCCAGGAAGAGCTATCCCAACTCCCGGGGCAACACGCACATGGCATCCACGTAGCATCATCGATGACTTGGGCTGCTCGGTGTGTCTGCAACGCCGTCAAGAGGAGCCATCTCATTGTGTTCGTATCGGAGCCGACTTATTGTCAGATAAGGGCACTCCCAATGGAGTGATGTAAGCAGAGTCCATAGCATGTCAAATAAGCAAAAAGATGATGTGGAGGGTAATTAAGGAAAAGAGAGATAGTAGTAGTGTCTCATGCAAGATATTGCCTATTTGAGAGGAACAAAAAACTATAGGATGGAGATTGGTAAAAAAGAGAGTAGGTGAAGTAAGAGAGAAAATTAATTGAGCAGGTCGGTTACTAGATATCATGCATTGGAAAGATTGTTTCTAGTCTTGTATCTATATGAGGTGGCAAGTATTATGCCCTAGGATCCGATGAGGGCGTGCACTGTAGTTTGTGAATAGTACCACGTGTACTTAGCACGTGAACAGTACCGCGAGTACTGTAGGGTTGGATTAGGAATGGTTAGATACATATCTTCATATTATGAATGGTTATATGTATATTTTAGTATTAAGAATAATTAGATGCATATCTTCATAATAGGAATATGTAGATACATATCTTTATATTTAAATAGTATATGTATGATATTATCTTTAATTGATTAGTTGTATCAGATTGAGTTAGTTTCTATATTATTAGAACTTAACCTCATCTATATAAAGAGAGGAGACGCACCATTTATAATCAAGCAATAAATAAACAAAGTTACTGATCTTCCTCTTCTTATAAAATCAAGCCGTAGAGTCTCTCCACTACATAGAGAGAGCCATGCCAGTGGTTATATGAGGATGAGTACTCTACCCTTGGTTTTCGAACCCATACCCAACTATCGACCATACCAGCAAGCTAGCTCTCACTGGTATGGTATGTACTACAATTAACTAAATAACTAGTAGACCCTATCTTGAATTGGATCGTGTATGAAGTGGGAGTCAAACTAGCTCCAGAGGTGGTTCTACCACACCATCGATCCTAGGAGCAGCCTCACTTCATCAGGCGTATTATGGACTTTGTCTCCTCGCCGCGCACAAAGCTTGATCGGGACGACGAGTCGCGCGTGAGGAGGCTTCATGTGCTTGCATGGCGTATGAACATGTGTAACCTCATGGAGGAGTTTTGTATGCTCCGTGTGTCCCCATTAGACCATAGTTGGGAGCTAAGGACTGGGCTCGCTCAGGAAGACGGCATCCGCACCCCACTTATGTACCTAGAGAAGCCTGTTGAGCCTGGTAAGTTGTCTTGGCTCTGCCTGATGCATAAAAAGGAATTTTTCTCACTTCGGTTCCGTAGGGCGCTATGCTTGGTGGTTGTACATGTTGCAGTGCTATCACTGGAGTAGGCTAAGAGGGTCGCTACCTTGTTCTGGGGCCTTACATCCTAAAGGAGCATAGCCTTCGGGGCGCCATGATTTCGAACAGTCCATGCATTAACCATGTCTGCGGGGCCCTCAGACTCCCTATGCTTGATTGGCCTATCCCTGCCACTAGTAGCGATCGATCTTGTGGTCTGCGTGGGAGTAACGGTGAAGATGGCGGCCCTCACGACAATCCTAACGGGCATGAAGACTTGCCTCCGCCCATCACCGCAATCCCTCTGTTGTCAGCCCCCGTTTCGCTTGACCCTGAGGCGAGCCTGGAGGAACTAAGCTGGGGCGAGGGCATTGCGGCTAAGGAGGGCAATGAAGACAATGAGGAGAGTGATGACAAAGGAGTCTACACAGATGACCCTAAGATGCGTGTGGAGGTTGATGGGGAAGATGCTGATGTAGAGGCTGTTCTGCCTCCCATGGGGCCTTCGGGATTCCTATGGAACCCACAGCATCTGCCTCACCATCTCGGCTGACAAAACATGCTCGGTTGGATCTTCCCTCGGCAGCCCCCGAGATGGGGTATCGCATTGCTTTGGTCGTGCTGGAAGACAATTTGAGCTTGAAAGTTGGGACTCCACCAAACCCTTGTTGGCGATGCTATGGACTATGCGCTGAGGTTGTCTCCCACGTGAGGTCTCGAGCGCGTCGAAGATGACACCCCCATCTATGCCCCTGGCAGGCCCTCCACAGGTTTGAGCTCTTCCTTTAGTTCCTAGGACTTTGCGAGGCTATCTATGATATGCTCCTTCACACTGTCGTCGCTGCCATGGGGGCTGGGGGCCCTCAACCACTGGCTCCCTCGCTCTCGCCATGGCGGTTTCGGTCATAGTACTTCCTTTTCGCTTGGGGGCTAACATCGTCTTCCTTGGCACCATCGCGCCCTAGCGTTCTTGCCGTAGATTGCAGATTCTACCCCGCTCCTTATGGTTAGCACCAACTATTATGATTACGTGCCAAACAGTGGATAATGGGGCTACGGAAAAACCACAGGGGGGCTACCGTGAGCCTGAGACACAATAAGGAGCAATATAGAAGATTTGTATCATGCCACTATTATTGCCTAGACCTTTTCTTACAAAAAATGACCTCTCCTCTTCATAGTGCCCTGGAGACCATATTTATAGCCACAGGAGAATTATTTACACAAGTGCCTCTCTTGAGGTCTGTAATAGTAAGGGTAAATATGTCATTTCCTTGATTTAGCCATATTGAGCTTGCCATGTAATTATACACATAATGAACTTTTAGTGCAGTGGGCCGATTAGGCCAAGGTGGGGTCACTCCCCCGATAGGGTCTTGCAGGTCACAATAGTTTACTAGTAAAGATTATTAGTATTAATTAAGACGGCAATGCGGAGTTGCTTCATTTCATGTGCAAGGTCTCACCGCACACAAGTAGAGGCACCCGCACTCCAAAGGCATTGACAATGTGCTACACCGGGGGGGCCTGCCTGAGAAAGCAACCCAAACCCAAGAGGACTGCGCAATGGCGAGCAATTATTCAGAGGCACAATCTGAAGAGAGAAGTGTATTAATTAGTCTTTAGCTTTCAGTAATGAGTGACAAGTCCACTGTTCACATTAGCATATGATCCATCGATCGATCGGTTTCTGAGCTCCTACGTTAACACTGCGAGAAGGATTGTTAGTAATGACTTGTGTTTGAGGAAATGTAGGACACTCTGCTAAGCTCTCCTCCTATGATTGATCTTTACCTACTGCCGATAGCTTTCTTGCTTGTTCTCTGCAGCCATTTCTGAAGTACCCTTGCTGTTTGTTTAAGGAATGGACATGACATCAGGTGAGTTGATTGGATTGGACTTTGTGAGCCAAATGTTCTCCTAATCCATTGCTCCATCCAACTAGCTAGGTCTGAAGGCACCCTCCGAACATGCTCAATGTCTCATGGAATTCGGTCGGGCTCTGTCGAACCGATGTCGACAAGCGACAGCAAATCGACGAAAAAATGCGTTGGAAACTGTTGGTTTTCTTTTGGGGTTCCTATTTCTGGTCCAGCATTACCTACCTCTAGATGCCATTGCCAACCATGTGTTTTTGTGGGGGTTCTGTCAACATTTGCATTACTGTGTATATAATGCTTTGCTTCAAGAGTTGAAGGGGACCTGTTGCTTGGACAAGCCAACTTAGGCCTAACTCTGTCCCCATTTCTCAACTGTAAGCCTGAATAGATGCATAGCAGTTTCTGTCTCTCGTCGAGATGTCTTCATCTGTGCTCATGTGCTTCTCTCTCTATGCAGTATAGATCGTTACATTTGTGTCGGCAAAACACATGGTTGCCGTGGTTGAGGTAGTAATACTGAACAAGTCACCCCATTGGGTAAAATGATCCTTTGTGCTCACCAAAAGGGCACTAATTTTTTGATTGGGCCAAGGCAAGCAAGTCCACAAGTTTCTTGTTGGAGTTACTCCAATTCAAGCCTGTATTTGTCATGCTAATGGTGACAAGGAGACCAAAGTTACCCTCTATCCTGGCTTGCTTGCTTGCACGAAGTTGCTCAGTGAGCTATGCTTCGACGTCATCTTCTTCGGGAGGGCACATATGCTTTGACGTCATTATTTTGTTGTCTGACGTTGTTATATGTGGCTTGCAGTCCTTTACCTCGAAAACTATTGGGCCGTACGTGGTGATATATTCGCACCCGTTTCGTGTAGCCTTTCGTTTTTGCTGATGCTGATGATTTGAGAGAAGAAAAAAAGAAGCAATCTAGATAAAAAGGTCGGTGAAATATTGAATCAGACAACTAGTTCTTCTATGCGTAGTTATACAAAGAAAGTTATATTTAGAAAAGACCCAAAGGAAGCTACAAGCGTCGGAGGATGTCAACTGAAAAGTCAAGGCTGATGCAGGAAAAATCTATTTCAGTTAAAATTTTTCCGACGGTGTCCTCGAAGTATCTGATCAGGTGTGGACCCAAGAGCTCCGAAGATTCGGGCATTGGTGACGCCTAATTGCTTGGAAGGAGGGGGAAGGAAGCAACTGAACGTCAAGCAACGCTCAAGAGGGTTGCATGATTGCAATTAGAAGCAAGAAAAAAAGGCACTAATGATTCCTTCCAACCCACATTTATCGCACACGTACGCACGACACATGCATGGTATAATCATAGGCGGCATAAACCTTCTAATATCTGAAGGCAAGAATGGCAACAGATGGGTTTTAGTTTGCAGCTAAGACACAATATTTACTATAAGTGTAACAATCATATATGGCAAGCCACTGAGACAAGTAGGGTGCTTGCATGACATTATCACATCTCTTTCAAGTGGCACTTAGAATTTTGTAGTCTTGTTCTCCTTCTCTACCTTATAAACACTTTTAATTCGTAGCTGAAAAACGAAAAGGTAAAAAAACAATTAGGAGACATTTTTAAGGGTGATTGAGATGGGATCTTGTCAAACGGGAGAAGTAATCATACTACTTAAGAAAGGGGAGAGGCAGGATGGGGTCTGCTCCACGCCACAAGGGATCCCCCCTATAAATTCCCCATCTTTTCTTCTCCACTCCACTCATCAAACCCATCTCTCTCTCTCTCTCTCTCTCTCTCTCTCTCTCTGAACATTCCAAGCAGCAACATCAGCTACTGGCCTACTGCTTTGGCCTTCCTGCCAAGTGCAGTGCCTGATAATTAACACCCTGATGAACTCACAGATTAGTATTAGCTGTGAACCTCGAGCTGTTGTACTGTCTCCCTGATCGCTAATCAGCTTCATTTGCAGTACTAGCTGCCACTGCGCTACTGTGCACTCAAGAACTGACTAGCTGCACAGCACGGTACGTCCTTGTGAAAGTGTAGCTGTAATGGGGAGGCCAGTGGCTGCGGCAGTGAGACATGGAGCAGAAGCAGTGCAGGAGCTAAGGCAGCTGCCTCCGGGGTTCCGTTTCCACCCCACCGACGAGGAGCTGGTGGTGCAGTACCTCCGGCGCAAGGCCCTCTCCCTCCCGCTGCCGGCCGCCGTCATCCCCGTCATCCACGACGTCGCTAAGCTCGACCCCTGGGACCTCCCAGGTTCGTGCGCGCGTCCGAAGACATGCATCCATGCATGCTTGATCAAATGGAGATTAACTAAAGCTTCTGAATTTCGTTGCGTCTTCGATTATTATATATAGGTGCGAGTGAAGGGAGAAGTACTTCTTCAGCTTGCGGCAAGCGCCGGCGAGCCGGAGGGTGGTGGTGGGCGCCGGAGGAGAGCGGGAAGTGGCTACTGGAAGGCAACGGGAAGGAGAAGCCCGTGTTCCTGCAGCGCTCCTGGTGCGGCGGCGGCGGCGAGCAGCAGCTCGTCGGCGTCAAGACGGCGCTCGTCTTCCACCGCAGGAAGCCGTCGTCGCGGACCGACTGGGTCATGCACGAGTACCGCCTCGCCGCCGTGCCCGGTGGCGTGGCTGAGCAGAAGAAGAGCGCAAGCCATGTAAGAAAATCGTATCCTTCTCAGTTGTAAATTAACATGCATGTAGTAGCTGAGTTATGATGTGCTAATGGCTTGCAGAACTGCATGGCTCAGCAAGGGGAATGGACTGCGTGCCGGATTTTTTTGAAGAACAGATCAAGAAGGCCAACCGGGGAGAACGACAGCCAAACACTGGGTAATCGTGCCACCATCGTACACCGCATAGCACAGCACCGGGAAGATGCTGGTCTGCACCAGCCATTGCTGTCGTCGTCGTCTTCAAGCTGTGTTACAGACATTTCAGACCAAGAAGAAGTCAGCAGTAGCCAGTAGCATCAAAGACGCTCCAGCTGCCTCTCAGAGAGGCCTAGGCACGCTGAAATTTGCAATCTTCCTTCTTGCCCCATTGCTTATCTTGTACTTCTCCTTGTACCATAATGATATGAAGATTTAAGCACCACGTTGATAAGAAATCCAGCTTAAGAAAGCTCTAAGATTAAGCAGCTGTGACATCTGTATCGATTGTAACTTCTAAGTTTCCTAGAAACATTTATTAAGGAAAGGGAACCTGAAGTAAGCAGGAGCAGCAGTCTCTAGTACTATTCAGCTGTCATCTCTGCATCACTTGATTGATCCAATGTTCCTTTGGCTCCTGTAAATTGTAATCACCAGGAAACAATCTAGCTGTAAAATTTTGCAACCAACAATAAGGAACCAAAACTAGGCAATGATTAAGCTGTAAAAGCAAGACGGTCAACATTTCCAAGGAGTGCTATATGGACTAGTGGCCTGAGTACGAGAAGCTTTCCAGCTTTCAAGGGGCAAAAATGAGAGACTCTGAAGAACTTGATCAGCAGAAGGAGTGGGGCCAGTGACGAACAATCCCTTGGCCCATAGCCGGATTGAATCCGCTCCAAGATTTTGCTTTGAATCGCGGAGGCTGCGGATCACCTCAGAACAGTGGTGACAGTTCAGCGGATGGTGATTTGTTCTTGAGTAGTCTCAGGACTCTGAGCTCCGTATGGTGACCGGTGTACTGGGGGCTGTTAATTTTGTTGCTCCTTTAGCCTGACGAGTACTGAGGCGCTCAGCTAAATACATGAGAGCCCGTTTGGAAGTAGGCAAACAAAAAAGATTAGAAACAGGACACAAAAAAAATGTAGATGAGGAGCTCTTTTACGGTACTTTAAAATAAATATGGCCATCTAATCTTTAAGAGCTCTTTTACGGTACTTTAAATTAAATATGGCCATCCAATCTTTAAGATATAATAATTTAGATTGGTTAGGATTAAACTATACTACCACATATACTATCAGTAGTAGGATCTCTAAAAGTGTAAACAAAACAAGTGATATAAAATTAATTTTCGCAATAGGGCTATATTTTGGTCATTCCGATGGGCTGAGCAGAGAGCGAAGATATGGCCCGTTAATTAGACCGGGCCATGATCATGATGGTTAGGGTTTACTCCGCGCGAGCACAGGTCCTCTATTCTCCTCGCGTCCTCTATTTCCTCTGTGTCGTAGCCCTAGGTCGGGCCGCCTCGTCCTCCTCCACGGCGCTGCCTCCGCCGCCGCCTGCTCCGCGTCGCCGCCTCTCCTCCCCCCTCCGCACCGCCTCCCCAACCTGACCCGATCTATTTCACTGGTTCTCTAGACCCTTCTCCCCTCCGCACCTCCTCCCCGTCGGCTCGCCCCAAAACCCTCGCGGTGCCCACCGCCCCAAGCGGCCCTTCTCCTCCACTTCCCCCCTCCTCCCCGCGCCGCCGCACATGAAGAAGGCCAAGCTCCCAGCCGCCGCCGCCTACGCCAGGCTCCACCGAGATGAACGGGCTCCACCTGGAAAGCCACCATCGGCTGCGGAGAGGCCAGGGTGCACGAAACGGATGTGGATACGTACACAGATCTGGTGAGTGCATGATATAATCCTTGTTCTGGCCTGGAACTCGTTTGTACGATTTGACAAATGCGTGATAGGTTTTTTGCAGTGCACGCAGTAAGGGAGAGGGGAAATCCGGTGAGTGAGTAGCCACAATTGACGGCAATATGTGAGACGTGCAGCTCCACCGAGGGGTCTTCTCAGTCCTTAGCCCCGACGATTCAATTAGGTAAGGGGATTGTTGGTAGTGTAGCTGAATTTGTGTAAAAATTATGTTCAACTGAACGTAGTCGGATTTGTGTGAAGTAATGTACACATGTGTTTTATATTTGTTTGCTTTGTGTTCTTCCGTGCTCTCAACCCGTAAATACGAACTCAGGATATTTAGCAAGGAATATCATCATATGTTGATTTACGCCAGGTAAGTATTGCAATAAGACAGAACATAGGACTATATTTCCGGAGACTCGCATCCATCCATATTGTTTTTGACTTCGTTCAGTGGGGATTAACCAAAACGATTGCCAAATTCCTCCTGAAATGGTCTATCCTCCTGCATAGTGCGCAGGACATGTTACTACTGCAGATAACTATCAGGCAATCTTAATCATAAGTGAAGCTTTTAGGAAAACCTGCGTACCTGTGAAAACATTTTACCCAGCCAGTTCCCGTCTGCACAAGAGTAACTTCAATCTTTTAAAAAAAAACATGCAAAGAGCTTGATTACGTGGTATATTAAATGTTACCATGTCGTGCTTTAGGCACTTGTTTGCTATTTGTGAAATTTCGGCCTTTTCTGCATCACTCTTCCGCAAGTCATGAAATCCATCTCTCTGAAGCAGCTCGGACATTACAGTGTTCTCAAGGAAGACCTTTCCTCTGCATTTACTTTCTGTAGGGAGTTTACCTCGCAGGTGACTAATGTATGCATATATGATCTAATGTTGCCGTATAGATACTGGGTTAGATAAGATAATCCCATGAACATAAAAAAAACAGATATTTACGTCCGCACTTACCATGTCATCCAAGAATTTGTCCGGACTGTTGTATGACACTTTCAGATCATAAGATTCAGACGACAACTTATCATCACAATATTCATGAATCTTTTGATGGTCATCAATCTGGTATACCAAAAAAATAATAATTTGTTAGCACTGATCATAATATTCATGGTTTTTTTTCCTTTTTTTCAGGCAGTGAAGAACTTGTACTAAAGAGAAGCACATCCTGTGATTTTGTTTATCCGAGACAAGCATAACAATGGAACGATATTTGATTCATGGCCACACATGCTGGTGTTGCTATGCGGCGAATGTGCACGCCAAATTTGTGTAACATACGCCACTAACCTTATTCATCCTCGAATTTGTTTTTGAGGTGCGGGCTGGTTTTGAGTCGTAGCTTCTCCCATTGCAGTCTCCGCACCGTGTTTTCCAGAGGGTGGCTTACGGGAGCCATCGTGCCTTGACTCCCATGTATATCTTCCTCTTGTCCATGATAGCGGATGTGATCTTGCTTTGCTTACGGTAAAAGCGGTGATTGATGTGTTTTTGCTGCGGCGCCGTTCATGGCACCTGTAAAAGTGTTACAGTCAGTCTCTACAGACGATCAAGTGCTATGTCGACGTTGAGTCATGTCTGCTACGTTGTGCGCACTTAGTCCTTGTGTGATACGTTGTTGTGTTGCAAACCAGCCGGAACCAGCAGGGCGTATTGCCACCACGTACGCCGTATTGTCGCTGCGTACGTTAATTGTGCCCTGGTGTTATGGGTCTGTCCTTTTGGGGCTGTTCTTTTTAGCTGTGGTTTATGGCTTTTGGTTGAAAATTTTAAACTTTAGCTGTCTGCGACAGAGATTGCGGAGAGATATATTTGCGATTTTGGTTAATACAGATGTTAGGCTTTTAACGTGTACTATAATTAATTTATAGATCTCGTCTGAGAAAATATTCTATTTAAAAGTTAGGTACCGTAGTAAAAGCTAAAAGTTGTTTTTAAAAGCCCTAAAGAACAGGCCGTAAACTCGTGAGGAATTCTTGTTAATTGTGAGTCCTAGTGTACACTGTTGTGGACTTAGATATTTGAATCCTTTTGTGAATTGTGATACATCCGTAGAATACACAGCCAGCCGGCCGTATTTCTCCCGTCCACGTGAATTGTGAGTCCTGGTGCTATACGTGCATGAGACCAGACGTCTTCAACACAAAAGTTAACTAGCAAATATTCTAGTAGTGCGGCAAAAGAAAAACTCAGAATTTCCTATCAAGTAGTGTGTGCTATTAGTACCAAACGAACAAAGGAAATTCTTACCGTGAAGCTATAAGCAAGCAGCATTCTGCTAGAAAAAAATATAAAAAACATGTAAGGAACAAAAAATAAACTTCATATTGATCTGCATGCAAATCTGGACATCGATCAAATCCCATTATTATTTCACAAAACTGTAGGTCATACAAGGCCAATACACATACTCTCAGCGGGATTGTGTTACGATAAAATTCAAAACGACAGGCAAGTTAAAAGACACTTTTAAGTACAAAATGTATTGTTGGGTACTGAATTCTTGATAAAGCTGGGTTCTCTTTTTTCTGCTGCAGACAGGTCGAAAATTATGGCGATAGCAAAAAATTTAACAAACTTATCCAAGAAGACAAGAGCGAGTTGAATCCCCAATTTCGGAGCACAAAACGTCATCGACAAGATACTGCACTTAGGCCCTGAAATGCAAAATTGCTTCATAAACGAAGTTATCAAGAATTTAACTATTAGCAACAGTGTTCCATCATATATGAATCATCCGGTACTGACAACAATGTTCTCACCCGCTTCAATAAAGGGTGGTGACTAAGACAAGAGTAATGGAAGTAAGAAATATTTCAGAGCTGCAGGACTGTATAAAAAATCATTATTTCTAATTTTCAATAATCATCAGTACGATGTGTAACCAGAAAGTTTCAAAACAGAAGGAACTTATTTGTAAATAAAAAGAAGGTGTTGTATTGATCAAAACAAAGTCACATAAAAGTTATGTATCTCAACTTTCAAGTACATCATATATAGAATGAAACAATTAGTACACACGTGATGATTTATTTCTAGATATAACAGAAATTAAATCTAAAATAATAATTAAATGAATTATACTAAGGCATTCCTGTAGGATCTCTGAATTTTATTTTAGTCATTTGCAGATTTTTACAACTCAAATGCTATTTAAATCATCACGTACAATTTTAATCGCTAAGTGTAATCCTAGATCATCGCGTACTATTTTAAATCGGCGCATGTTATTCTAATCGCCACTAATAGTTTTTATCTTTTTGATGGCTATTAATTATTCTAATAATTAAGGATATCTATTAGAGGGTTTCTACAATTTATAAGAGACTAACAAAATTAACTGGACCTCCAAATGCGTAACATAGCAATATAAACAGCAATACAACTATTAACAACTAAATTGATGTTAGTTTCTAAACTACACATATAATAATTTTAGTTGTTTTCTTACCATGTTTTAAAAATAAATGTACAAAGAAATATAGGGAATTCATCGTCATCAATGCGTAGATCTCTCCTCCTCTCTTCCTCTCCCTCTCATCTCCTCTCCTCTTCTCTTCCTCTCCCTCTCATCTCCTCTCCTCTCCCCCTCATTTTCTTTCCTTCTCCTACACTCTCTTTCTCTTCTTCCTTTCTCCCCTTCCTCTCTTTTCTCTCGGTCGATCCGAAATGAGCATTGTGCTCAGCCGGCCGCGTGGTATGGGGTATACCCCCTAGTCGCCCAACGGTTGGGCAACTAGGGGCTTGTCGCCCAACGGTTGGGCAACTAGGGGCTTGTCGCCCAACCGTTGGGCGACTAGGGGTCTTGTCGCCCAACTGTTAGGCGACTAGCCTAAGTCATCCAACGGTTAGACTATTTATGGTCAAAACTGCAATAAATTAAAAAGAGGTACAATACTGTAATTCGGAATTAAAAATTGATTATTTAAAAAATCGGTAATGTACACTGTAGGGCAGTCAAGATATTACTGTTTGAAATGTAGGCAATATTTTAACTCCGAATTTTACTATGAGACAAATACAATAAACCAGTTATGCAAAATTTACTACTAACAGCAGGCTACTTATCATACTTCAGAATATACGAAAGGAAAATATAGTAACAAAGTCAAACGAACACGCGAACGACTTACTTTTGAGTTTGATGAAGAACAGAAAGCAGCGCAAGCTTGATGCAGCCCAGAAACCTTATTGTCGCCCCTGTGCAGGTCTTCACGACAGCAACGGTCCGGAGATACCTCTCCTCTTCTTCATGGTGCACGCTGGAAAAAAGAGTCGACGAAGTCCAGACAACGCAACACAACAGCACACAAATTCACAGGAGGAAGAGAATGGAGGCAGTCAGATTCTTCACCCGTACTCTGGACGTCTCCAGCATATATATAGACAGATTGATAACTGACGTGAGTAAAACAATCATTTACCCTTTGGTAACTAACATATTTAATCAGTCATTTACCCACTGTTAACTGCCTGTCGTCAAACCCAATAAAGTCTCATTCAAATATTTTAATCTCATTCAAACAGAGAGAGAAAAAAATGGTGCATGGTTCAACAAAAAATGTGGACTTGGTCTGCCAAGTGGTGCGTTACAAGCCACGCGATTTTCACGCGAAAATACGCGATTACATGCGCGCGCGTATAATTAGCCAGAGCCCTCATCATGCCATCTTTATTCATATTCAAGGAGCGACGATGATTCCACCTTATAAATTGGTTTCCCCCCATCTTATTTTAGCAATATGGTACTAAATCATATATACTTTGGAATTAAGAAAATAGGCCATGCTCATATGAGCCAATTTCTAGCAATTACAAAATAGATGCTGGGATTCTTAGATCGGATCAACCGGAAAATCATCTTAAAAAGAATCGCATTTGACACTTTCTGCTGTATCTTCTCTCTAATTGCCTTCCTAATCCGAGGAGACCCACACACCGTGTCATTATTGTTTGCTGCGGCACTCTCCAACAGTTCTCTATCGCCACAATTAAGGTCCGTTAAGTTCAGTTGAAATAAACTGGTTTATGTTTTACTGTGTATTGTAACTTTATTTTACACTGTAGGTACTGGTGATTTTTGGCATGATTAAATTTTTAAAAAGATTAAAAATAGAAAAAATATGTTAGCCTATCACATATAACACAAAAGAATACAAAAAAAAAACAAAACACCTCTAAAAAACCAAAAAAACAAAAAAGAGAAAATTTAGAAATAAAACCTAAAAGTCAAAAGCCGGATGCGAAACTAACGGGCCGTACAGTGACTTGCTGGTGCAATAGTAAGGACAGCTTTGCCGTACAGTACAGCTAAACTACGAATACCTAATGATTCAGTCAAACGTACCGTCCTAATTGAGCAGGATCCGCTGCCCGTAACCGTAAGCATCACTATAATCATTATTATTGTAACATCTTCTGCCACCTAACAGAAGCGCGTTTCAATCGCTAAACAACTCCAAAAATATGCTAAACGAGGCTATTGCGTAGATACTCCCTCCTCTTTTTTCACTTGATTTCCTAAAATCTTTATCATCAATTTTTTCAAAATTTAACTACTAATAAATTTAAAACAATTTAGATTGACTATATAATAATTATATCATTAAATTTATTATTAAAAATATTTTTATAATATTATTAGTATTTGTTAGCATAAAGTTATAAAAAAACAGACAAAGCCACATCTCAAAAACCTAAAAAAATCAACAATATCAATAAAAAAAGAACGGTGAAGTAGTTTATATGTATCTCAAACAGAAAAGGCCAGTTGAGTGATCCACACACACGAAAAAATGTACATTCATTATGCCTCTTTGTTTGCTTTCCGAAAACGCTATCTTTGACTGGACCACAGACTGCAACAAGCAACAAGCCGACAAGTGACAACTAAAGAAAGTAAGAAGAAAAAAAAAACAAGAAGCAAAAAAGAATAATGGTCCAATTAGACAAAGATCAATGAGCAACACTAAAGACTAAATTATGACATGTTTTTCTCGACTTTTTAATTGATTTTTAGTAATTACTATTTATTAGACTAATAAATTATAAATAAAAATTATAAACCTTAGTCTAGAGAACGGAACCTATTTCTCAGGAAATAGCAGCACTCTACCAAACCGGACCGGAGAAGCAATGGATCACGTAAGCAAGCCATACCTTCCATTCGCCGATGCTCTCTTTGACGAAACAAAGACCGGAGCAAGGAACAAATTAATAAGGCCGATTAATAAAGCTTAAAGAAAACAAGCAGCTGAAAATAAAAAACCCAGTCAGGGGCACCTTAAAGTGCTCCAAAAGGCTTATAAATCTAGATTTCTAGTTTTTTATTGTAACAGCTGAAAATGTACTCTATAGTTGATGTTAATTTTTTTCGTAATAAAATTTAAAAATAAAAAATTATATAATTATAGATAATATAAAGAAATAATAATAAATAAAAGACAAAAAGCTAAAATACTGAAAATAAATAAAATTAAGAAGTTAGAAGTGGAAAGCAGAAGCTTGTTAAAGCAGGGTGTGCAAAGGAAAGAGATGGAAAAAGGAAATAAAGAAAGGAAGCGCACCGGTGGCAGACCACTCGCAAAGACAGAAAAAAGAATTCCCCATCTCTGTCTCTCTCCTCAGTGATAGCGTGTGTAGGGCTAGCTAGGGTTTCCGTGAATCCGCCTCGGCTCGGCCCCCGTCGAATTGCGGCGATCTGGAGCTCGATTCGGCGGTCCGGCGGCGCGCCTGATCCGTGTTAGGTGGGGGGCCAGAGATGAAGTCGTCGCTGCGGAAGCTGCGGGGCTTCGCGCTGCAGCGCCACGAGCAGCGCGTGGACCGCAACCGCGGCCACTCTACCGCCGCCGCGGCGGCGAGCGAGCTCCTCGCCGCTACCCAGGTGCGGAGCTGCTACTTCTGTTACTCTCGCTGCGTGGACTCGCGAGCGAGTGGGTGAGTGAGTTGGGGTGCGGAGATCTTGCGAGGGAGGAGCGGTTTGGCGTCAGATTTGCAGCGTGCATGCGGTGGGATTCTGGGCTGTACGGTGCCGGGGTCCGGGAGATTGGTTTGCGATGGGTTTGTCGGAGTTGGTATGTGGGTCTGGAGCTCTGTCTGCCATGCGAATTGCTTGGGAATTTTCCCTTGTGGGCGGAGTAAGTTGTGATGTTAATGTTCGGATCTGTGCCCCGTTTCAGTACGGACAGTTGTGGGAGATTGTTGGAGCTTGAAAGGGAGGAAGTACCTTGGTGTTGTTTCCTAGTGCTACGTGCGTGAATTGGTTGGTTTCTGGGTGGAAATCTGGGAATTTTTGGATCATCGCCTGATCACATTTGCTTTGCCATGAGCAGAGTTTCGTGTAACTCTCAGATTGTTTCCTTTGATCTGCTACTGGTGCGGTGGTTTGGCTAATTTCAGCTGAATTTGTATGTTTTTTCTGGAGGAGTAACGTGTGATTTGGTTTTGGCGCCAGTTGTTCGGTTTTGATTGGTAAACTTTTGCTTCCTTTGTTCGATGAGGTTAGAATGGAGTGACCACGCTGCTTGCGTGCAGCACTGCAGTATCACTCTGGAGTGAGAAAAATCTAATCTAGAAGTTTAGCTGCAGTAGCATGGTAGCCAACAGACCTCATAATTAGGCTGAATGCCTTGTAGTAAATGAGGGTGGCATTTTACTCCATTTGGATCTTATCAAATCTAGTTGGATGATTGAATCTGACAAGAGAGTGCCTTATTCCCAAGTGTCACTTTATTCAGAAGTGTTTAATTGTTCAAAATCAAACTGCTGATTGAGGGGTACGGGGTACCCTGAATAATGAAAACAGTGACAAAATATGAGAAAGCTTGTGGTGCTATTTGCCAACAGTAGAGCTTAATCCAAATTCCAAACTAAAGTTTCCTTTGTACTAAGAAGAGCTTCTGTCTCAGCATGTTGCTAATTTTGTTACAAAATGCTACTTTAACAGGATATGGCAGATATGAGGAGCTGTTATGATAACTTGCTTGCTGTTGCAGCAGCAATTGCAAACAGTGCATATGGTAATTTTCTTTTCCGACAATCCTTTTGCTTTGTGAGATCAGTTGGAATACCTTGATGTACTGTCTTCATTTCAATTTACAGATTTCCTACAATACTTAATGGAGATATTTTGTTGAGCACTTTAGTTTTCTTTTCTGTTAAGTACTACATTTGCACATGAATAGCCAGATGTCCTTTTTCAAATGGGTGGGAAATCTTGTCTTAAACATTTTTTTGGTTGACTGGGAGCAAATTTATGACAAATATTTCATGGGTTTTCACTCACGCATGCAGGGCACACATTCTTAAACATTTCTGGGTTGTTCATCATACTGAGTTACTGACATTATGTGACCTCAGTTCATTTGCATTTGTCAAATGTTAACAGCTCTATGATTATATGTTATTGCTTTATAGGGTTACAACTGCTATAAATCTACGTGTCTTGACTCTTTTTTGGATGTTAGTAATTATTGATGTATGTGTGCAGAGTTCTCTGAAGCACTAGAGGAAATGGGGACTTGTTTACTTAAAAGAGTCACACCAAATAAGGATGGAATTAATGGTAATCATTTTTTGTGTATTCTTTTTCTATGTGTTTATTTTAGTAATTGATGGCAATACTAATACATGCTTGTAAATTATAATAGATAGTGCAAGTGTCAATACATTATCGTCATTACCCTGAGCATTTTAAAGCTACCAGGTTGGCCTTCAGTACCACCAATAAGCGATAGATCTCACATTTATAAGTTTTGGAATCTCTCATGTAAATTTCCATTCCTTTTGAGCCCCATGTAATGCAATTATCTCCAGATAATGTGTGTTTGTTTGACTATTAAATTGGATGATCCTATTTCTCCACCTACGTTGGCCACCTAAAAAATTCTATGCTATATTGCTCTATCACCTTGGCCTATGAAATATGTGGCTGCCTGCTGCCAGTTGGTGTTGCTGATTAGAAGCCAAAACAAATTTTGTGCCAACATGTGGCACCAATCAGCTTAACTAGAGCAGTTACCACGGTAGCATTGAAGATAACAAAGAAGTCAAGTTGCCCAGCTTAAAAAGATCTCTTGCAACAACCGCAATTAGGCTCTTCAAGGAAGATAATAAAGTGAGATAATGCAAATTATTTGCACTACCAATCTTCTCTTGCTAGTCAGTAGTAACGATCATCTTTCCTGCTTTTTTGCGAGAAAATAGTCATTATATCATTAAGAAAAATAAAGAAAAGAGAGAATAAAAAAGGCCAATGTGTACCTCTTAATGTTATTGAACATGCCATATAACTTTTGACTGTTATACACTTTATTGCTTGATGCTTACATTTAACAGTATCTCCCCAGATAAGGTTTTGCTGTTGCTCGGGAAAGCACAATTTGAACTTCAGAAACTTGTAAATAGTTATGTAAGTTTCAAGTTGCTTATCTGTTAAAACTGCAGATTTACTATAATCTTCTACTGCTGATTTGTGACATTATCTTTCCCTCAGCGTGTTCATGTTCTTAGTACCATTACCACCCCATCACAGTCCCTTCTTCATGAGCTTCAAACTGTTGAGGTATGGCCTTTCACTCTAATGATTTTAGGTGTTATGTGCATGTCTCTTTTTATGCCCATGCCCTTTTCTACATGGTCTATTCATGCCCTGTATCATATCATTTTGCTATTTTTTCCGCCTTCTTATCCTGCCTGTGGTCTTCTGATCATATAAGAAATATAGAAATGAGCTATCTGTAATCTCAATAGGAGGAAAAGATTGCAGTTTAGGCCAATTTAAATGCAATGCATATTTTCAAATACTTGCTATCTATAGTTCTATACCATGGTCCTTGAGCCCAAAAATTCATCGTTTGCTAATAAAATATTGATTTGTATTATGAAATGGCTCAAATGAACTTTCATGGATGTGACCTATGTTTTATTAAAAGGTGTGTCATTGATCATGCAAAAATGTTCTTGCTTGACATGCATCACCGAATTTCTAGTTTAAAGTTTGAACCCAGTTTATTGTTTTGTCCTAGGTAGGATGATGACTTTATTTGTTTATGCTCTAACGATGCATCTCTTGTTAAAATATTTATTTTAGTAAGTACTTGTTGAAAGAATTTTAGTTGTAGGTGTCCATTAGACAACTATGATTTTATTCCAGTAGGAACATCAATTAATTTGCAGAGTATTTTTCATTGCAGGAAATGAAGCGCCAGTGTGATGAAAAAAGGTATGGTGTTTGTACAGAAAATGGCTTACGTTCTTGCCCTGGTGACATGTTTTTTAAGTTTCCAATACTCCTTTCAGAGAATTGTTCGAATTCATGCTAAATGCGCAGAAAGAAAAGGGAATATCTAAGAATGCCAAAGGAGATACTGGCGCGTCAGAGCAATTGAAACAAGCTCAGGACGATTATCAAGAGGAAGCAACTCTTTTTCTATTCCGGTTAAAGTCATTGAAGCAAGGACAGTTCAGAAGTCTTTTCACACAAGCTGCTCGGCACCATGCTGCCCAGGTGCACATTTGATCACTTGGAAATGCTCCTCTTTTATTTTGTTTTTGGCAACCTGTGCAGAAACTAATATGGTGTAAATTTGTTGATATTTTATGCCAACCAGCTAAATTTATTCAGAAAGGGGCTCAAGTCTCTTGAGGCTGTAGAGCCACATGTTAGGCTTGCTGCTGAGCAACAACACATTGATCATCAGTTCAGTGCACTTGAGGAGGATTACTCTATTGAAGATGAAAATGATGACGATTACAATGGCAGTCGTGATGGAGAGCTGTCTTTTGATTATGGAGAAAATGAGGAAGCCACAGAAGCTGGTCATGCTTCCAGGAGTCCTATGGAGGTACTAATGTAGCTTGCAATTTAAGCATAGTTGAATATCCTACTATCCTAGTGAAGGATATTCTAGAATGTTGCTTGATCTGGTATTGCTAGAATTATGCCTCACTGCACTTTAATAAAACTTATATTGCTTCATGAGAATTTAATACATGTGCTTCGGTATTTCTTACCTGTCCAAATTTTTTTTAAATAATTTATTACAAACTGAAAATTATTAAGAGCATAATTAGGCAAAATGTTACTCCATGTGTTGGAAAGATCTAAATAGGTAAAATGTTATCGTATACTTAAATTCTCGTAGACAATTTATTGTCTTTCCAATAGCATGATGTGTGCTTTAAACTCATGTCACTGTTTATAAATTGAATTTAATTTGTGTACATATTTTTTTGGTTTAGTTTGTTTCTTTTTACCTGTCCAAAATATTCCAGTTTGTTTACCATTGACTGTTTCATCCTCCTGTCTTTGGAGCCCTTCATCTGATTTTCTGATTTTTGCAGGAATTTTTTGATAGAAGCAGAGGAGAATATTCCACTTCTCCTGGTGAAAAACAAAGATCTGGAAGTCAGTCAGCCCCACTTTTTCCTGAGAAAAAGCTTGAGACAGCAGAGAGAATAAAAGAGTTGCGGCGTTCTGCAACGAGGAAGCTAAATACTTATGTTTTGCCTACTCCGAATGATGTTCAAGCCACCTCTCAGATAGTTTCAGGAAATCCTACTTCTGGATCTCTTGAGAGCAAAGGTGCATTCCATTCATCTCCCCTCAACCCAAGTACAAATATGGGAGATCTGAGAGACAATAATAAGCTACCAAGTCCTACAAGATTATCTAATGCACAGTCAGTGTTGAAAGAGAGTAATACCAATACTGCAAATACAAGGACTACACTCCCAGTGGGTGATCTAGCTTTACCAGGCTATCGTGATCTAGCTTTACCAGGCTATCATGACTCGAAGACTTCTTCTGACAACAGAAAGGTGAAGAGAGGGTCCTTCTCTGGTCCAATTGCTCCCAGCACAAGGTCAACAGAGAATATTGATGTTGTTTCTGCAGCGCCAAGGCACAGCTCTGCACATCAGTCAACAATTCATGTCAGAGTCTCACCCAGTACGTCGCCACCACCCATGTCCTCACCCAAAATCAAGGAGCTTCATGAGCTACCTCGACCGCCCGCTAGTGCATCAAAAAATACAGCATTTCCTAGTTTAGTTGCCCACTCTGCCCCGTTGGTACCAAATTCTGCCCCTTTGGCACCCAGAGGCCAGGACCATTTTAGGACAAGGCAAACACCACCAAGTGCTCCACAAACTGCATCACCTTTACCCACACCGCCTGGGCCTATAGCCCGTAGTTTTTCTATACCTTCTAGGGGCATGAGAATAGGTATTTCGGATGGTAAAGAAACAGAAGATCTTCAGGATAAAGGGGCTGCCAGAATGAGCCTTTCTTCTCTTCCTTCAGCGCAAACATTCTTGGAGGATCATCAGCCTTTGTCAGCAGCTGCCGAGTCAGTCAGCAAAACATAGGGTGAGTTTTCATTCTCTGTAATACTAAAGCCCAAAGTTTTCAAACTTTGGTACATTAGCAATCTTCTCAGTAACAATTTATTATTCTTAGTTCATTATTCTTATTAGAACATGGAAAGCGCAGCCAAGTTTGAATTAGCCCTTGAAGAATCTTTCTGAGTTATGAAATTGACTATCATATGTGAAGGGAACAAGGAGCATCAATGATGCAGTTTGGATTGTACAAATTTTTATGCCCCTTTTAATTGACTTGGTTGCTGTGACGGTAGAACAGTAGTCGGATGATCATGGATGTGCATGCACACGAACAACATGTGGCCTTACAAGTTTTCATGGCACAGCTGCATCCATAGTTTCATATGTATACATCATTTCCATAGTTGGAATGTAATTTTGCATGGTTCCAACTCCTTTTTCAAGTCTTCGAACGTGTTTCAAATAAGGGGCCCAAATAAAAAGGTACTTTGGCAAAACATCTTTCTGCTTTAATTGACAAACTAATTTTAAGCACCTGCTTTTATATGGTTGCCGTCCACGTATGTAACACAGCACGGCATAGCAATGCCAGACTAACCCTACTCTGTTGCCTTTTTTGTGCAGGGTATTTGGTGTTAATGTGGAATTTTATGATATCGTGCTAATCAAGGGGCTCAGCAACCTCTTCGTGGAAGAATATTGTACATATTAGTATGTGAACTCAGCCAATATTGCAAAGTAGTTGGTGTTTCGTATCCCCTATGGTTAAGAATGTAGTTGTGCAAATAACGAGTTGTGGAATAAAATCTCCATTTGTCTCCCTGATTATTTGATGTAAGATTCGTTTGTTTTGCCCTTTTTGCTATGAGAAAAACACACGGTATAGCATCTGAGCCAAAATCAACTGGATGCGTCGGCGCCATCCTCCCCTTTTTTGGTGGTGATCATTTTGGCTTATTTTTAGTGGCTTATGGCTGAAAAACACTATAGCTGGCTGAAAAAATACTGTAGCTGACAGAGGCTTATTTAACATAATTAAATTTAAAAAAATTAAAAAATATAAAAAATATGTTAGCCCATCACTAACAACGCAAACGAATACGGTAAAAAAAACAACCGGCAAAAAAGCTCAAAAAAAACCAAAAATTCAGAAAAAGATGAAATTATGAATAGTGAAAAATAAGCCAGAAGGTGAAGCCGAAACGAGCGGGGCCTTTATCAACTGGAACAAGGAGCATCAATGATGCAGTTTGGAGACGGCGTGGTTAGGTGGTGAAGGGCGGGGAAGCGGAGGAGGGTGTGGGCTGCCCGGTCTTGGGGGGGCGGCGCTAATTTGAGAGGAGAGGGAGGGAGGGGAGACAACGAGAAGAGGTATGTCGTCGAGATATCTCGGACGGCGTATTATCGATAGTAGTTTTCTTTTGCTATCCATGTCATTGCCTTTTTTAAGCACCTGCACTCATGTCATTGGTTTCTGTTGCTTATGTACGCACCCTTGACCTTGATTCCCAACAGAAGGGCCTCAATTTTGCCCGAACGAGTGCTGATGTTCATACACTGCATGCATCATGTATGTCCTTACTACAATTTGTACCATTCATGTGCCGTGGCGGGTGGCTGATGTAAAATTTTTGCTTTTTAACCCAAAATTTGAAAGTTTTTTACATATGAACCACTGGAGAAAAGATTTGCAAAATTAGACCTTTAGCATGGTGCCAAAGCATATGGCGCCCAGGGTACATAGCACGACGCCATATGCTTTAGCGCCATGAGTGGACACGTAGGAGACACGGTGGCATAGTACGGCGCCAAAACCCATGGCGCCGTGCTATGTAACTACGACGCTAACGGCCGTGGCGCCGTGCTTTGGGACTTAAGCCCGAGCACGGCCCCTGCCCCACCCCTTACTCATCCTATGACAGAGGCAGTGACCCTCACGCCGCCCTCTCTTCCCCCTCCAAATTCACTCCAATCCATTGCTTTTTCTCACGATTTTGCTTCCAAACCGAGCAAGCAAGGTGAACTTCCTCCTCTCCCTTGATTTTTTTTCCATTAGATATGGATTATTTGAGGTACATTTCGTGGGGCAAGATTTGAAACCCTAGATGAAATTAGTTGGATCTGGCTCGATTTTAGGTTGGATTTGCAATAGATATGCGTAATGTAAGAGTAGTCATGGGTGTATATTCATTTTTAGGGTTTGTTTGTTGTGCTTCTTGTGCGTAATGACTGAGGTATGTTTGCTTGTTGTGCTATAGATGGATAAGCTTGTGACTTTGCACCATGGTGGAATTGTGAAGAGAAATGACAATGGGGGTGTTGATTTGGAGGGCATGGAAGAGACCATGTTGCTATTTAGTTCGCGTCCGTCATGTGGTGAGGTCATTTGTCGCTTGAAAGAGATTGGGATGGACAGATGAGCATGGTGATGTCGTTATGCAAGGATTGATTGATGTTGGGTCGTCAAAGGGGCCGCGTATAAAGAGATTGGTTTCGATTGGCAGCGGCGGTGAATGGGATAACTATGTAGCCATCATTTTGGACTTAGAGATCAGAGCATCTGACTTGTTCGTGCAGATAGTGATGAGAGATCCATCACCTCCTAGGGATGCATCGATCCCAATGACTCACCGTTGGTTGGGTCACCAGCTCATGAAGAGGTCGAGGTGCAAGTTGTATCCTCGGCTCAAGTATGTGAGGTTCCATTGACTCAGGTAGAAGTTGACTCTGAGGATGTCGATGACCGGTCTGTTGGTGGATTCGACGAGGAGACAGTGTTTGAGGAACCCATGTTTTGTGTAGCATCTAACAGGGTGGATGTACAGCTTGCGGGAGACGAGGCTGCTTATGAGGATGTGAGGGTTGTGGACTCATATGATGACAGATCGATCCCAGGTTTGACGTCTAGCGAAATTGAGCTATTGAGAAGAATGTTTCCTGGTCGTGCACATAGGGCTGTCGCGGATGGAGGGCAAACGCAGAGGGACGTACGTAGGTCCGGGGCTAGTATCATAATCCAGAAGGGTCATGTCTTTAAGGATATGTCGGCATTTCATTCATGACTTCGCCACTGCTTGTTCCTAAAACTATAAATAGTTTAGACATATAAATAGTTTAGCCCACCCTTAATTTCATTCATGACTTCGCCACTGCTTGTTCCTAAAACTATTTATACCCCCTATAAGCCTCATGTTAGAGAACCATGAACTACATGTTATCTACACATGTAATATGCCAAGAACGTTTTATAACTCCTCCTCTATATAGTGATTTTGCTGATTATACGTTCGTGGTTTTCCCTGCAAGGATTTTTCACGTCAAACCTATACCTTCTGTTCTTTGATTATCTTCTATTTTATCATGTGTTTTATAATAAATAATATCAAAATTTGGTTCTTCGTCTAATCAATCTAGAGCATACTCACATGCGTCAATCACTGGTGATGCAGAGGCCCTGTTTGGGGAGTCAGATTACGAGTAGCTAGTGGTGCGAGTAGCTAGCGGAGATTTCGAGTGGTGGCTAGTCCGAGTAGCGGTGGTCTGAGTAGCTAGCATGTTTGGCATCCTGAATTCTAGCTGTGCAGCTGGTATCCTGATAGATTTATTGACTGGAATGCCCTTAGGTGAGTTGATCTCATTTACATCCTTTTTTTACTTCTTCTAACTTATTAACTCCTCTTTTACTGATTCAATATTGTTAATGAAAGGATTAATTAATAAAATTGTTTGCCTTCCCAGTGCGCGGAGGAATGGGGGAGGGGGGCGCAGGAGTATTTTTATCCAGTGATATTTTGCGGGTAAATAACTTGAACTTTAATGGTACTAGTCCGCAGAATCTGTGAGAAGTGGGTTTCTGACTTCTCGGTCCAGACAATTATGCCTTCCCCAGATTTTCAGATTCTAATTAGCTGGCCCAAAAGCTGAACTGTTTGGGAGAGCTTTTGGCTACTAGAAGTAGCTAGCTTGCCTAGAATCCGAAACAAACAGGATCAGAGTCGTGATGAAGAAGATCCCAATGATTGCCCGGACTTGGTGACTGCGAGCGACAAGCTATTATGGGCCTGATTAAAGGAGGAGCGATTGAGGTCACGCATGACGCCCTCGCTGCGGTTTGTGGACTATCATTAGCGATTTTTATTTAGACAGAGAGATTTGGGTACAGGTTCAATTTTTATTTCATTTTCTGATAAGAATGGATGTGTTCTTTTTCTACAGTCAAATTCGCATGTTACAAACCAGGCCTTGCTTTGCGACGGTCAACACATTTCCTTGCCGTTTGCAGAGATGCCGACGCATGCAATTCCAGCACGTCAAAAGTGGAGGCAGGCAGCATGGGCCGCACAGATCATTGCAAGATCGGAGAGAACAAATCCTGCTCATTTTTTCAACGAGGGAAAGATCGAGATCTGCTCTGCTCTGCATGGGTTGCTTTTGACCCTTCGCTCTCCATTATAACTTTTCAGCCAGCATAAACAGCAGAGAGAGAGGGAAGGTCGCATAACAGCGGCGAAGCCAAATTAGGGAAGTGCTCAGAGAGAGAGAGAGAGAGAGAGAGAGAGAGAGAGAGAGAGAGAGAGAGAGAGAGAGAGAGAGAGAGAGAGCGATCAGGAGAGGGGCCTTACATGGCGATAAGAGCTTTCTCCGGTAGCCAAGGATGACTTGCCTGTGGGCTCCTGTCCTGCAGGAGGCTACTAAAAACTCGATCTGTCCATGCAGACTGCATGAGCTCTCACAGGCAGTCTCCTTGGCTAACCTGAGAGGCTCTTATCCTTCATGCCAGGCCTCTCATCATCTCCTCTTAATCTACCCCTTACTTGATGCTACTTCAGTCACACTCATAAACAAAGCAGTCGAGTCCAGAGAACATCTGCAATGCATGACTACATCAGTTAAGTACATGGTCTTGCAACTTGTTTTATAGTATTTTATTAAATTTCAGGAGGGGTTTATACATAAATTGACAAAGTTTTATATTGTTTTATGTCTAACTTTTATGAGATTTCATAAAATTTCAAAAGATTTCATGCATAAGATGACTAAGTTTCATAAAACATGTGTAAAACTCTCTGAAACCTTGTAAATATCATAAAACTTAGATAATATTCGATGGAACATATCTATATTGTTAGAATCTTTTCTAATGGTATACTATGCGTTAGCATAACTCAATTGTAAACTATCAGAAGATTTCAAGAAAGCATTGCTACATGCTTTGTCCGGGATTATTATTACCTTCTTTCTAAATATAATATTATTACGATAAAATCGACAACACGACCGACCGTATAATCACTCCTTAAAACATTTAAGAGCTAACCTGAGCATGTTCAGAGGTCAAAGCTAGCTTAATTGTCGAATGCTTATTAGTAGAACGCGTGAGTTCTTGAGTTGGACTCACCAATATGGTGCAGCTGCATTCCTAGCTACAATTAACTGCCGGTGCTTGCTTGACATGCCACGCAATCACTTAAAACTAGTTAACAAAGGAGTAACTACTAACTAGTATGCATCAACTCAACAACTTTCCAGGCAGTTCGGCATTCACATGTATATCATGTATGCATTATAACTTTCCATGGAAATAACAAGAACGACATATACATAAAGAAAAATAATATTTCTTGTACGAACATATATAACGGACAAGAAGTGATTTTATACTTTTCTCTCTAACAAAAGTACCGTTAATCTTAAAGCACATAAGAGGTAAGTAGCATCTATCTAGCATTCACATGGTCTTGCTTCACGAAGGTCGAGGTGATCATATCTTGCATGCATTGCAATTTTTTCCTTTTTCGAAGGTCAACATGATCCTTGCCAAGATAAGCACGAAGCATATATTCCCGGTATCCAATTTCGGCAAGTGATAAGGTGCCTTAAAGGAGGAAATAGAAAATATTCGATGCTGCATGGGTTCTCTCTCTCGAGAAAGCTTCTGTACCTGCTGCCATGGCCTTCTAATACTTCCGCCGTAATTCAGGGGCGGACCCACCCTTCGGGCGAGGTCGGACGGCCGCCCGGCCGGGCTCCACCATGGCCGGCGTCACCACGTCAGGCGACCGGCGTTAACGGGAGACCAGGACTGGAGTGGACTGTGGGGCATCCGGCTCATTGGGCGTCCGCCGTCTTGCCCAGCCCAATGGAAATATTCATGAGCGGGGAGGCATCAGGCATGCATGATCCGGCCAAGCTCCCAACTGCCGCCAACCCATGTCTTAGGCGACCAAGTACTAGCCCTAACCCTAGTCCCTACTCCCTAGCCTTGCAAGGCGGCGCCCTGGCGCTGGCGCGGCGCGGCGCGGCATTCGGAGGTTGGGTCATTCCGGCCATATTCTTTCATACGCTTGAATCTCAACTTTGCGAGCCCAAGCAATATTTTCAACGTACTTGTCGTACGCTGTACGCAGTTCGGAGTTAGTCACTGGATTGAGTTTTACTCGAAGCATAGATTGGGAATTTGGGATACCAATTAGAATTATTAGAGTTGGCATCACAGCAGTATGGAGATTTATGGAGAATATGCATCCACTTTTTGATGGTGCTGTTACTGAACCATGCTTGCTTCAAGTTCGTGGGGATTTATGGAGTGGAAACATAAGCTCTGATACAAACGGAGATCCTGCAATATTGAATCCAGCATGCTACTGTAAGTAAAACCCACTGTTTCTCGTCTCCAATTCCAGACCAAGATTATTGATTGTGATAGAATAATTTTTTTGTTTGGCTTTGAAGGCAAACACACATTGTATACTTCTGATTAAATTTTTTTAATGCGCTGTTGTTGATTTGTCAGAATTTTCCTGGATGTCTTGCATATCGCATATTCCTGCCTGTAGAGAGTTCTTTTAACTGCAGATGGGCACAATGAGGCAGAGTTTGGGATGTCATGGTGTGCTGGATTTGGCAGGGCATTCTATAATTTCAATTTTCAGGTATTCACTTCGTCATTTTTGTGCCATATTCTTTGAGCAGCAGCACATGCAACCATCCACCGAGTGAGTTACTTGTTCTGGAATTTTTTTTAAACCATTGTTACATTTTGTTTGCCTATGAAGCTGAACCCTTGGTTGAGAGTTTGAGACGTGACTTGCCTGTGGCCTCTTTGGAGGTCTAGCAGATTTGAGCATGCTTGTTCTGCAAGTGATCTTATCGTTCATATAGTCGTTGCAGAAGCCATCTCTTCTTAATGCACACGTCCACATATAATTTGGAGTAATTCAGACATTCATAATTCAGAGTATATATTGTCATGCTTGTTTAGATTAATTAGTACGGTTCAGGAGTGAAAATAGAGGGGGCCATGAGCTGAACTCACTGCGATTCTACTGGGGCGAAGTTTTTCCCCGCTACAAATGTCTTGCCGAAGTCATTACGGCTAAACTATGTAATGAAACGAAACATACTGACTCCTTCATGATCATTATATCATTTTTTTCAGGCGTGAATGCGCGATCGATCATTCTATCCACTGCACGTACAGTTAGCTTGAATGCATAGTTACCGTGAAAAATGCAGGCATGTGTCCGCGTTCCGTGAGATACTAGATAAATTCAGAATTTATTCAGCGACCTACACGTGTATATGTATGTGGTGTATGTGAGTATTCGTCTCCTTTGTAATTAAAAAAGAGTTACTGTGAAAAATACAAATGGCAAAAAAAATATGACATCTAGATCTATTGTGTGTTTTAGTAGGGGCGCACAGGTACACGGTGTGCAGCCTCCTTTGTAATTAAAAAAGTTACCGTGAAAATTACAAATGGCAAAAATACGATGTTCAGGACGCTAGAGGGAGGGCTTGAACCTCCGACCTTGTGGTTAACAGCCACACGCTCTAACCAACTGAGCTACTCCAGCTTTAGCGTTTGACTCGTTCTTAACGAGCCCTTTAATTAATAATAAGGCCTACCGGGCTCGATCGCTCGTCTTTCCTCCATCCGTCGTCCCGCGACGCCGACGAAGCGATTCTTCCGTAGATCCATCACGCCCGACGGCCCCGGGGATGCCTTCGTCCGATACGAGCCTGCCTGTCCTCTTTCCGTTGGTCTGTTACGTGTAGACGCTGGGGTCATTCTTTTAGCGTGTGGAGTATGACTTATTAAAGTTTTTAAATTCGGATTATTCGCGAGAGAGAATACAGAAAAAGATATTTGTATGCGATTTTAGCTGCTATAGTTAAAATTGGTATAGTATCTATTACAATCGACTTATAGATCTCGTCTTGCAAAGACGCTCTATTTAAAAACTGGTTATTGTAGCATAAGGTAGAAACCTAAAAGAACAGCCCCATTACCTCTATGAACATGCGGTCGCCGTTTCATTTCTGGAGTCGCAAGGGGAAGAGAGGGAACTGCACTACTGTAGATAGATTAAAGAAGAGTAAATTTCGCAAAACCTCATGCTTTAGGGTAAAGTTAACACAAAATCATTCTCAAAGAACCTTAGGTTTTGGTGTAAAAGTTAAAAGAACAACAGAACGGGTACATTAATGGTCGTTTATTTTGCTTTGAGATTTGTATCGGATATCGGTACGTGTAAGAGATGTTCAGCCAGTGGTTGTGCCGCCTCCTCGTCGGTATGGTTGCCGTAGGGCCTTGCACCGCTGCCTTCTCTATCACCGGTGGAAGAGGAGAGAGAGTGAGGAAGGAGAGGGGTGATAATGAGAGGAGAAAGAGACATATAAAAGGAGTGTACTATGGGCCCACAAATATGTGAATATGGTAAAAAAAAATACTATATATTGAATGGTCCAAGTGATGTACTGGTGTTTTTTAAAACATTTTGCCTCAAAGTTTAGGGTCTCTTAGAAAAACATAAAATCTAGAATTTTTGTGTTACTCGTAAAAAAAAGTCAGTCAGGTCGCATCGCGCCAGTCCGCGAGAAGATCAGAAGGATAAGCGAGGCCGACGACGACGAGAGAATGAGCTACCAGAAAGTCCCTCCTCCCCAGGAATCCTACCCTCCGCCAGGCACATTCCCTCCCATCCCTTGCAGATTTCTCGAGGATCATCTTCTTGATCTGAATTCCCCCGGTCTCTTCTTCGATTCTTCTGTAATCTTTCTAGGAATTGATCGACGCCATGCGCCGAACATATTCTGGATCGATTGGAAGCGTGCCTGAATTTTGATGGGGTGGCAATGTCGACAAATTCACGCCTGATCTAATCCGGGTTCGTGTTCTGTTTCTGCAGGGTATCCACCGCCATACCCACCACCACCCGGTGGGCAGCAAGGCCCTTACTACCCGCCGCCCCAGCCGCCTCCTCCAGGGTACCAGGGGTACTTCAACGAGGGGCAGCAGCCGCCCTACTACTGCCCGCCTCCGCATGATGCCCATCACCAACACCATGCCGAGGAACACCACCGCGGCCACCACTATGGCCACCACCACCACCACCACGAGGAGGACGACTGCTGCCTTGGCTTCCTCAAAGGATGGTAATGCAGACCTTGCTCTTGTCACATCTTGTGAATTTTGGGTGTATGTTGGTTAATGTGTCCTGGCTGTGTTCATGTGTGGTTGTGTGCGGTTAATTAAGAATATTGTTTCTTTGGGTGTTGAAGTGCAGAGCACTGTTGGTTTTGTTTCATCCGGATAACATATGTTTAGAGGGTCTTAACTTGTTGATGTAGTATATGTTGGTTCAATTATCTAGTAAGTTTATGGTTGATATAGGTAGCACGATCTTATTGAGAGCTGATTGCTGAGATCGTGGGGTTATGCTTTGTTTGCTCCCAAGTTCGCTCTTTGATGTTCTTCTTAGAGGGGCTGGGCCGGTTCCTTATAAAATTGCTGACATGCAAACCTAGAGAAAATCGTAGCCATGTTGCAATTAGATTATCCAGGGTCTAATTTTCTAGTGCTGGCCGAATTTATGTAATGAGAAATTTCAGTGTATGTTGCTGTATTTGGTAATTTGTTTCACACAAATAATCTGAATAACTACGATCTTAAACAAAGGTTGGCCGTAAACTTAACCAAGGAACCTGGTTAAGAATAATCTTACATGTACCGCAGGAAACAGATAAAAAATAACATCTTTATCATGGTTAATTGATAAGTACAACTCCATTCTCTATTGCTTGCACATGTTTGGAACACTCCAGCTAAATAATTAGTCATCTGCATCAATTAAACTCTCCATAAAGCTCATCTTTGATGTCAAAATGTGCAATATAAGAATAAATAGAAATCCACCAGTTCAGCAATAGTATATTTACTACATGGTGTTATGGGCAAGATTAAGTGTGTTCACAAGATTAATAGGTGCGCAGAGGGCCTTCTTAAGTTCTATAATAGTATTGTCACACATTTTTTATAAAAGAAGTATTGCTGAATGCTGAGCTGAGTGGAGTACTACCTGATATGCTCTGAAGTTTCTTATATATGTCTTTTAGAGCAGTGCACACTCTTGCCTGATGCAGACAATAGTTGACCTTGGACAGTGACAATCTCATATAACTGATAGATGTTCTCTGATATGTGCATCAATCATTCATGTACACCAAAAAATATGTCATTCGGTAAGGGCCTAGAACCAGTTTGAATATACCTGTTAGACTGGACAAAGAAAATAACATACACATTGCCAATGTGTTATGCAAGCACTTCTGAAGGACTGATAGGGAAATGTTGTTTTGGACTTTTGGGCCATGTCAAACTTTAAACTTGTGCCTTGTGGATTAGTGCAAAGTGTACTTTGCATACAAAGTTATGCAAAATAACACCAAACCTGTAAGAAGCGTTAAAACTTGTAAGCGCTTGTAAGGTTTATCGCAACCTGGTAAAAAAAATGGCACCTTAATCAATCTATCTGTGGGTTTTTGGTTGTACAACGTAGCTAAAAGTAAGTTCATACTGATGCTGGCCTATGTCTTAATTTACAGGTTTATGGTCGGGAAAGTTATTTTAGAAGACTGCCAGTATTTTCATTTCATTTGTCATCAGAATTTGCAGGGTTCCTAGCTTAATTGCATATCCTCTTCGTGTTTACTTTTGCAGGTTGGCCGCTCTTTGCTGCTGCTGCGTGCTGGAGGAATGCTGCTGCTGCTTCTGACATACACGCTTTGAAGCTCCTTGTTTCTGGCATTCTGGAATGGCAAAATTTTAATTGTGCGTTTGACTTGCTGTCATTGCTGGACAATATTTAGTGAATCTTCAACTTGTTATTATTCGTCGATAAGCGGATTCTGTTATGTGTGTTTGCCCCACTCGAAAATAAAAGGCGTTTGCATTGTTTCAGAACTCCTCCTCTGACTGTACTTTCCACGGAAGAACAGTATTAGACAAGGAATACGAGTCCAAATACCCAAGAATTTTAGGATGAATATTCGAAGTTACAAAAATATTGTTCAGTAAAAAACATAAAGGTCCACAATAGCAACAGAAAGTACAATTGTTTATACTAGAGATAATATCTTAGATAATATCAAGAAATTACAAAATAATTAGAAAATTTTACTACATGATTCATGAGTTTACTACAAAATCAAATGAGGGAGACTGGATAACATGTCTTAATGCAGTAACTCACATTTGAGTGTCCACCAGTGAACAATCCAAAGGAAAAATCTTGCCGCTGATTGATCAACTGAAACTTCAGATTTCCTTTCCCTGACTTGGCATAATCTGATGAATAATTTGCTAGTTGATACTGAAACCGACATAAAAACAATTCAAGTTAGGTGTCCATTTGAAGAATGAGAAGATCGTTCATTATGTCCACTGAAGATCGCTCATTATGTCCACTAAGGTACTAACCTATATTGGTGCCGAGCATATCACAGGGCCTGGCCCTGATCCATGAGATCCAGGGCATGTTGCACTGTAGGAAAGTACAAGAACTTATCAGATCATGATTGTAAATTGTAATTATGATAATCTACGAAGTCACATCACATGGTCTCACTGTTCAATATCTTAAAATTTTGGGGCAAATGTGCAAGTTCATACTTAAAATTCGGAGAGAATACTCCAATCCAATTGCCGTCGATTGCATGTGGATTGAGGAACTGAAAAATCTACAGTTACCCAAGCATTATCTTCCCCCTGTGTCAACAACCTTGTGTCAGATTTTTTTTTTCATGCAGCAAAAAACAAGGACCAACCGACCAAACAATAGCATTTCACAGCTAACAAGTGTAGGCCCTGTTCTTTTCAGCTTCTAAAAGCGCGCCGCTTTTCTCTGAGAACTAGCTTCTAAATAGAGTATTTTTTTCAAGATAGAGTCTACTAGTTAATTGTACTACATACTTTACTGACTTCATTTATATCGGCAAAAATCGCACGTGAATTTCTGTTATTCTGTAATCTCTCGTACAAACAGCCTAAAAGTCACAAGCCGCAGCCAAAAGCCAAAAGCCGCAGCTAAACAGAACAGGCCCGTAATTCATCAATTGCTGAATTGCATGTATTAATCAGATTTAATTCTACAAGGAGCAACGATGTGATCAAAACAAAACCGGAGTAAGCATGATCTTCCATTAAGAATATCAGTTGGACAGTCAACAATGTGTTATCATTGATGAATAATGTGAAGCCGAAAGTCAGGACTGATAGTTTTGGATTGACAGTGGAAACTGGAAAATAACAAATGAAACACACAACACATACTCACATACACCTACACTAGATTGACAGATTCATTCAAATTACAGTGCCATACTCCAATGTTCATTGTAGCACTAGTTGACTAGCATGCCAATTAGATCTAGATGCCACATCATTGTCATTTTTAGACCATAGTTACAATGCTAAGTTACAATGCCCAATGAAACAGATGCCACATCATTGTCATTTTCAGACCATAGTCAAGTTCTCATAGCCAAGCCAATTACAAGTTCTATGGTTGGACTTGGATCTGGATGTATCTCAGTATCTGGATCTGCTCATCTGCACATGAGAAATTGCGACTTGCGATTTGCGAACTGAGAGAGAGAGAGAAAGTGAGGAACTGACAGGGCGGAGGCGGTGCCGCGGAGGCGCTGTCGCGCGGAGCCGGAACCCTGAGGTGAGGCGGCCTCCCGAGCCGGAGCCCGGTCCCCAGAGCTGAACGCCAGGAGGCTGCCGGCCGGCCGAGAGCTGGTAGCTGCTAGTGGTCTCCTCTCCTGCCGGCCGCCGCCGCCCGCCTTCCTGGTGAGCAGGGGCTGGTAGTACCGGAGTAGAGTAGTAGACGACTCACGAATGGGGTGGAGACTAGAGTGTAAGTGAGTAGTGACACTGTGAACTGGCTGCTGGTGCTGCGGATGGGATGTTTAGTTGTACGGTTATGGGCCTGTTTTTTTGGCTGCAGCTTATGGTTTTTAGTTGAAATTTTTGAATTTTAACTGTTTTTGGTACAGATTACGGAGAGACCGATACTCATTTACTATTTTAGCTGGTACATATGTTGGGCTTTTAACGTGTACTATGTTTAACTTGTAGACCCGTTTTAAGAAAATACTCTGTTTAAAAGTTAGGTACTATAGCAAAAACTAAAAACCGATCGATTTGTGACTTACCAAACAGACCCTATGTTTCGTGACGACCAGGATGGTGAATCTGGCAACTGAGGTGGTATTAAACAAAAAAAAGTGTTGCACAGGAAGATACATTGTGGATGCGTCTGTCGTAACTGATTTACAAACCAGTAGTGATTAGAAGTACAGAACGACGCATGAAGGTTTCGTGGTGTAGTTGGTTATCACGTCAGTCTAACACACTGAAGGTCTCCGGTTCGAGTCCGGGCGAAGCCAAAATTTTATTTTTCCCGACCCACATTCCGGCTTTAGTTTTTTTTAAGTACAACCGGGGTAACGCTCCGGTATTGGGATTGTTCTTTTAGGCAACCACTCATGAATAGTAATTATTAAAGATCAAAATTAAAAATTGATTGAAAAGCCGAAAAAAATATGACCTTTAACAAAGTGGAGACATCTTACGGTGCGACCACCCTTGCACTGAATGCGCACACACTCAAGAATCTCGGGTGGCTTGTGTTGCTACAGTGCACGCAGCTCACCTGGGTTTGATTTGGGATCGAACCT
Organism: Bonia amplexicaulis; assembly: GCA_036346245.1. NCBI lineage: Eukaryota > Viridiplantae > Streptophyta > Magnoliopsida > Poales > Poaceae > Bonia > Bonia amplexicaulis. The sequence continues at coordinate 1,711,894 of CM070760.1, read as the reverse complement.
ATGTGTCTCACCTATATAACTAGAATATGATACACATGGACGTATTCATAGAAAATATATATGTCTGTATTCCGTAAAGTCTTACTGCCTTCATAAAATTTCTAAGTATGTGTTAGTGAACGTACACGCATATGTGTGCGTATGATGATGTGAATAAGGTGTAAGTCGTGTTTGTTGTTCTGTCTTATACTTTAGAAAAACACACGCGCACTGAAGTTTTTTTTGGAAAAATTCAAACACCCCCTACAGGTCACCTCCATTTCTACTTTCTCCTCTACAACTCAATTCGATACAAATGTCCCCTCCACAGGTCAATTTCTTCTCCAACCTCCCCGCTCTGCCGACTTCTTGTCTTGCGTCAATTTTCTCACGGTGCGCTAACTTCTCGCGCCACGTCGAATGCCCCTGTGCTGTGCAGCACCGTCGTTGCTTTCCATGCCCCGGTGGCGATGGGGGAATATAGTGCTGCTTTGCCTCGTCCTCCGCCTCAGCCCCGCGCGCGCATGACGGGAGTTGAGCACCATGAAGGGAGCTAGGACTTGAAGCGGGAAGCTCGGCGATGGCCTGGCAAGGACGACATAATAAAGTTCTTCGCAGGTTAGCAACCAATATGGGGGATTTCTGATCTGATTTGGGGATTTAGGTTTGATAACAAATTTGGGGTTCTCTTGTTGAGCGGGAGTTGAAGCGAGCCTTTTCCGGTTTTGGTGTTTGACTTGCTCCGGACATGGTGCTATCGTGATGTGAGAGAACTTGGTCACGTGACGATATAGTAACCATTAGACAGTACGTCATAAAATACAAAATACTTGTTGACAATATTAGACTTAGTACATTACAAAATACAAAGTACTCATTGTCGACAAAATGTATATATACATATTAATATATATGGGCTAGATGCCCCAAATTTTCGTGGGCCCTAGACAGTCGCCCTTGCTGCCTAGGCCCAGGGCCGACCCTGGAGCAACCCACGAGTTGCTGAGGGAAGTAGAAACAATGTAGGGTTGTACATGCTATTTGGATTTTCTATTTTTTTTTCAGGTCCTAAGCCTTGCTCCTTTGCCGATGGTTTATAGCGGTAGCTACACAGGGCCGATCCTGGGATTTTAGGGGCCTGGAGCGAAACTAGAAATAGGGGCCCTAGTATAAATATCTAAATATAAATCTACATACACACACAGATATATATGTGCTCATGATCACTCACATTGTTATCATCTGTGTTGATGTTGACATGGTCTTCCGTAGGGCCCTCATCTTCTAGATTCACATTAGTATATTCCTCCACTAACTATCGCCAATTCATCAAGATTTCTTGAACTGCTCGTATTACTTTTAAAAAATTTGTCAATGGATCCCCTCTGCGATTCTGTCAACTCATCTATTCGTTTTCTCTTTTTTCACTGCCGGATGCATATTTTCTAGATGACATAGTACTGAAAATTTAAAGAATAAGGTTGTTTAATTATACACTTTATGTTTATTGCTGAGATCGTCGAGTAATGCTTAATTTGGTCCCAAGTTAGCTCTTTGATGTTTTTATTAGAGGGGCTGGGCTGGTTCCTCATGAAATTGTTGACGTATGGTCGTGGGCGTGGTCGTGTGCGTGGGGCGTAGTCATGTGCGTGGTCGTAGGGGTGTCAGCTCGGCGCGTTGTTCGCGGGAGGCGGGTCGTAGTGGCTCCATACACGGGCAGTTCATTCGTGGTGGCGCAAGTCTAAGAGGCCATACATGCCATGTTCTGTATATAGAGTCCTTTAAATTCAGCAATACAAGTTAGAAAATGCTGCCGCCTTGCAGCACAAAACTTGTTGTTCATCGTGTTCGAGTGTTTTCGTAACTCGGTTTTTTCTAACATGGAGAACCATAGAACATCATAGCCATGTTGCAATTAGATCATTCAGGGACTAAATTCCTTCTGCTGATCGAATTTATTTAATGAGAAAAGAAGCTTTTGGAGATGCTACCCATGCTGAATCTGTATGAGGCTTGGGAGGTTCTCTTCGACATCTTAGCAGCATCAAATGTTGACTGCTGACTTGTATCTGAAAAATATGTCAAAGAAAGGAGCATCCAATTGTCTTGTAACCATGGATGGTCGGTCAGTAAACTACTACCAAAATTCAGTATATGTTGCCATTTTTGGGAATATGTTTCCACAAAGAATCTGAATAAGTTCTGGAACAAAGATAGAACATAGACTTAAACAATGAACCTGATTATGAATAGTCTTAGGCTTAACCAAGGAATCTGATTATGAATAGTCTTGCATGTACTGTTGGAAAATAAAAAATAGCATATTTATCATTGTTAATTGATAATAATAACTCCGTTCTATATTGCTTGCACATCTTTGGAACACTACAGCTAAATACTTAATCACCTGCATCAATTAAACTCTCCAGAACGCTCATCTTTGATGTAACATGTGCGATATAAGCAAATAAAGATCTACCAATTCAGCAATAGTGTATGTACAACAGTAAGCATCTTTACAAGATTAATAGGTGGGCAGTGGGCTTTCTTAAGATCTATAATAATATTGGCACACATTAAATAAAAGTATTGCTGGATGCTGAAGCTGAGTGATTACTACCTGATATGCTCTGAAGTATTTTATATGTCTTCTAGAGTAGTGCATACTCTTGCCTGATGCAGACAATAGTTGACCTTTAACAGTGACAATCTCGTATAACTGATAGATTTTCTTTAATATGTGCATCAATCACTTATGTCCACCAAAAAAATGTGTTATTTGATAAAGACCTAGAACTAGTTGAATAAACATGCTAAACTGAACACGTTGCCAATGTTATTCAAGCACCTGTAATGGACTGATGGCAACAAATGTTGTTTTGGGCCATTTCAAACTTTAAACTTGTGGATTAGTGCAAAGTGTACTTTGCATGCAAAGTTATGCAAAATAGTACCAGCAAAATAATACCAAACCTCTAAGAAGTATTAAAACTTGTGAGTAGTGCTAAGGTTTTATCACAACCTGGTAAAAATGACACCTTAATCAATCTTTGTGTGATTTTGATTGTACAAGTAGCTGAAAGTAAGTTCATACTGATGTTGGCCTATGCCTTGATTTACAGGTTTATGTTCGAGAAAGTTATGTACACAAGCTTTACAGCTGAAACATTTTATTTAAGAATAATGCTGGGATTTTCATTTCGTTTGTTGTCAAAATTGTAGGGTTCATAGCTTAATTGCTTAACATCTCCGTGTTTCCTTTTGCAGGTTGGCCGCTCTTTGCTGCTGCTGCGTGCTGGAGGAGTGCTGTTGCTGCTGCTGCTTCTGACATACATGCTTCGAAGCTTGGCATTCTGGAATGGCAAAATTTTAATTGTGCATTTGACTTGCTGTGATTGCTGGACAATATCTAGTGAATCCTGTTATTATTCGTCAATAAGCGAATTCTGTTACCTGTGTTTACCCCACACAACAAATAATAGGCGTTTACATTGTTTCAGAACTCCTCTTTCTCTGACTGTTCTGAACTGTTTGGTCTATGGGAGAACGGTATTTTACTGATATTACATACAAAGAATACGAATCCAAATATGATGTTTTCATTGATTTATTACTGAAAGCTTAAATTCGTAAAAGAATTAGGGATGGCCGGATGCATATGCAATTCTATGGTATTTGAGATTATTTGGAGATTGGACTTAAGCCTCAACAACCAAGAGGTCATGGCATCAAATCCCAAAAAAAATGATGACAGACCAACCGAACATGTAGTTGGTACGACTATATTGGCGGTCACTTGGATTGGTGGAGAATCAGCGATTGATGCTTGGATTGGTGGTGAATCAGCGATTGATGATTTATGAATCCGCAATTGAGATGATACTTACAGAGGCGGTAATAAACAAAATTGTGTTGTAACTTTGAGAGACATTGTCAATAGGAGTTACTTCTGAGTAGGTGAATCGTTCAAGGTTCCCAGAAAAATATATTGCGGTATGGCCCGCCGTTGCCTGGCTGAAAAGTCAGCTTCTTCTAGCACCTCGAGCGCCTCCGGTTCAGGTCTTTTATGATTGTGACCAATTTCCTGGCCCATTGGAAGGACGAAGCTGCCGGACAACTCTGGTTGCGCTTTGTTTGGCTCTCTCTGACCTGAACTAAATCAACGCACAGTAATCTAAACTTTGTACCCTTTCTATCCATCCTGTCAGTAAAATAAGTGATCACTAATTCGGTATAGAACAGGGCAGCAAGGTTTCGTGGTGTAGTTGGTTATCACGTCAGTCTAACACACTGAAGGTCTCCGGTTCAAGTCCGGGCGAAGCCAACTCTTCCATTTTTTCGGTCCCCTGTTTTTTTTTACAGTCTACGAGCGCAACGTCCCAGCCCATCCACCTCTCTTTCGTTTCGTCGTCGTCGAAGCATCAGGAAGCTGCGCCACCGGCAAGCAAGCTGCGGAGTCTCCCCAGCTCGCCCGCTTCGAGAGGTACAATTTTAGTTTTAGACACATTATTCATTCAGGAATTCCTTCTGATCGAATTATTTAATGAGAAAAAGCTTTTGGAGATGCTACCCATGCTGAATCTGTATGAGGCTTGGGAGGTTCTCTTCGACATCTTAGCAGCATCAAATGTTGACTGCTGACTTGTATAAAAATATGTCAAAGAAAAGGAGCATCCAATTGTCTTGTAACCATGGATGGTCGGTCAGTAAACTACTACCAAAATTCAGTATATGTTGCCATTTTGGGAATATGTTTCACAAAGAATCTGAATAAGTTCTGGAACAAAGATAGAACATAGACTTAAACAATGAACCTGATTATGAATAGTCTTAGGCTTAACCAAGGAATCTGATTATGAATAGTCTTGCATGTACTGTTGGAAAATAAAAAATAGCATATTTATCATTGTTAATTGATAATAATAACTCCGTTCTATATTGCTTGCACATCTTTGGAACACTACAGCTAAATACTTAATCACCTGCATCAATTAAACTCTCCAGAACGCTCATCTTTGATGTAACATGCGATATAAGCAAATAAAGATCTACCAATTCAGCAATAGTGTATGTACAACAGTAAGCATCTTTACAAGATTAATAGGTGGGCAGTGGGCTTTCTTAAGATCTATAATAATATTGGCACATTAAATAAAAGTATTGCTGGATGCTGAAGCTGAGTGATTACTACCTGATATGCTCTGAAGTATTTTATATGTCTTCTAGAGTAGTGCATACTCTTGCCTGATGCAGACAATAGTTGACCTTTAACAGTGACAATCTCGTATAACTGATAGATTTTCTTTAATATGTGCATCAATCACTTATGTCCACCAAAAAAATGTGTTATTTGATAAAGACCTAGAACTAGTTGAATAAACATGCTAAACTGAACACGTTGCCAATGTTATTCAAGCACCTGTAATGGACTGATGGCAACAAATGTTGTTTTGGGCCATTTCAAACTTTAAACTTGTGGATTAGTGCAAAGTGTCCCTCATCTTCTAGATTCACATTAGTATATTCCTCCACTAACTATCGCCAATTCATCAAGATTTCTTGAACTGCTCGTATTACTTTTAAAAAATTTGTCAATGGATCCCCTCTGCGATTCTGTCAACTCATCTATTCGTTTTCTCTTTTTCACCGCCGGATGCATATTTTCTAGATGACATAGTCTTGAAAATTTAAAGAATAATAGTATAATTAGTAACTACAAAGCACTAATTATTGATTAAAGTTAAAGAACAATAGTAAAACTACAAAGCGAGCACAATAGTATTATAGCCAAACATGAAACATCGTATGAATGTATGATCGTAGAATATAAAATTTCAATATGTCTATACGCACGTACGCGTCGTTGACTCGTTTCTGTGGCATGCATGCAGCAACTCTCCGTCCAGGAGGCAGGACCGCAGGAGCGTGGGCAAGCGCCAAGCGGGCAAGCGGCCGATCAGCTATTCAGCCGATGCGATATTGCGATGGCGAGTTGGCGATCTGACGTCTGCGGCGACAGTAGAAATTTTTCCGGCGGGCCGGTAGAAGGCGCCAGCGGCGGCGGCGCCGCCCTAGACCTAGACGAAGAGAAGGCGAGATCACGAGGCGTCTATGCGGATCGGATCGCAGATGCGGTGATCGATCGGCACTGCGTAATATCATTAACGTCACGTGGCTCTCGGGCCAATGACCAACCGCGGTGTATATACTCTCGTACTAGTATATGGGACCCCGGATTTTGGGGGCCGGGCGCCGCCCGCCGCCGCCTCAGGGCCGGCCCTGTAGCTACATTGATATGTTATTTTTAAAAAATTGTCCCGATAAATCAGTTGAAGCGACTATGGGTAAACTGTTCAACTTATTTATTCGTCAGAAAGAAAGACATGAGCGCTGGGAAGAACTGAGCCAAACTTTCTTCCGCAAGGCCGGTCGTGGCTAGGCCGGATGCGGCTGGGCTCTCTGGTCTCCTGCGGTTTTATCTAAGTCGGAAGCGACGGCCCAGCCCACAAGGCCCTCCTCGAGAACCTCTGACCGTCTCCACTGCTTCTTGCCGTCGAAGCATCTGGAAGGTGTGCTCCCCGGAAATCCCCGCCGTCAAGCGCGAGTTGCTCCCCGGCTCAACCTCCCCTCCCCTTCCCTTCTCGTGACGGTGAGCACTATGCTTTCGTCCCCAAGAATGATCCGACCCGGCGTGAATTAGCTCCAGATTGAGAGGATTTAACTACGATTAGTTTGTTCATCTGGTTAGTTCTGCTGGTTCCCAATTTCCCATCTGAGTTGGAGCTTGGAGATGAACCCGCGTGACCTTTTTTTTTTTTTGCGTCTAGCGAATTTTCAATTTCTCCATGGGGTTTTGAGCGTTCGGTAGGGTTTGGATGGAGCAGCTCGGCAAAATCCATCTGTAGGAGGTATCACTTCAATCTGGGGGTAGTTTGCGGCTCCCATATTTCTTGGGAGGTACGATGCTTACGCCGCGTTTAACAACTTCAGATTTCGATGGTTTTTATAGTGAGAATAGCTGAAGAGTGCAAATCTGTCGGAACGCTTTCCTAACTCCTCGATGGGGAAATTTGAAAGAGCCTGTGATTATATTGTTTTGGAAATTTGGATAGTGTGATACAATAGCTTATCTGCCATGTTAACTGAACAACGGATTGACGAATGACAAACCATCGGCAGAATGAAATCGTGCATCACCGTGTTCTAAAACCGTTGCAATGATTGTCAGTGTTTATGCATTCTAAGTCCCTAACTCATACAGATATGGCAGATTGCAGAAGGAAGGTATTCTCATTTTTGTCTTATGTTTTGCAGTTTAGTTGGTCTAACAAGCTTGGAAAAATGTTTAAGAACACATTCCAGTCCGGGTTTCTGTCCATTCTTTACAGCATCGGGTATGTGGTGTGGTGGCCTCATATTGGTTTCTTTGGCCTTATGTATTTAATTTTTGGATATATCTCATGTTTCCATTATCATTTGGTCAGGACCAAGCCATTGCAGATATGGGACAAGGAAGGTGCGTCATGTTCATGCTTGGGGTTCTCTAACTCCAATTTTCTACTATTGCTATGCTATAGATACTTTTTCTTTGTTTATTTTTGTTTTGTTGACTCAGAATAAGAGCATTGTCTCAAATGGTTTGGGATGAGTCTGTCAAATGCTAAAGCATTATCTGTTTCTGATTGTTGTCAAAGGCAGATCTGCAAGTGGGCAGTTATCTCACCTTTTGGTTATCTTAGTGTGAGATAAGCATTGAATGTGGTGTGGTATAGTAAAGGTGCCTATTGGCTATATTTGAGGTTAACTTTGTGAGCAGATAGTTTTGCTGCTTGAATTTACATATTTGCTTTTTGATGAACACCTTGCCTTGATGTCTAGAGGGGACAAAGTGTTCTGCGGATTCTAAAAAAAGTGTTCTGCGCATTCTAAGTACCTTTATGAGACCTGAGACTCTTCTTACTATGGTAATTTGACTTGGAGTTCTAGTAGCTATTGATACTGTAGTTATATTTTATGGCAAGCGAGGTAAGGGTAGTGATTCAAGGACTGTGTATTGGTACATGCGCTTCATGCTGTAGCATGTGCTGCTGGAAATTAAATACATATGCTTCATTCGGATTTACTGTAACTTATATCAAATGTGCTGATCTGGTTATTTCCCTCTTGGTGAAGAATGCCATACTCGGTTACTTAATACCTTGTCTATTGTGCAGTTGCAAATGGGCACATTAAAAGGCCTCAGGATGAAGATATCCAGTCTAATGTACTTGAAATTGTTGGAACAAATGTGCAATCAACTTACATCACCTGCCCAGCTGATCCTGCTGCCACTCTTGGAATTAAGCTTCCATTTCTTGCAATCATCGTGAAGAATCTTAAGAAATATTTCACATTTGAGATCCATGTTTTGGATGATAAGAATGTTCGCCGGCGATTTCGAGCATCAAATTTTCAAGTGTGTAAGAGCTGTGATTCCATTCTCATTTTTGTATAAGTAAACTCTGTTCTGTGCTTACCTATTACATTTGAAGTTGTTCCTTCACTGAGCCTCTTGTCATACTCTTTTGCTTGATAACTTTAGTATTGGCCCTGTTCTTGTGGATTGTGGCTGATGACTTTTGTCTGCGATTTTTGAGACGAAGGCGGATAACAGAGACGCCGACGCGGACGGCGCACACGGTTTTGAGCTCGGGAAGCCATTTGGAAAAGCGACTTCGAAAAGCTGCCCTGTTTGTTTCGGCTTCCGGAGAAGCCGAAGCTAAAAGCCGCAAAAAAGTCAAAAGGAACAGGGCCATTATCAAGTGCCTTTGACCGTAAAATCCATTAACTGTCCTTTCACTGTATTTATAACTAGTGTAGTGAAAGGTAGGTGGAAAAATATCAGCTGCTAGGATTAACAACTGGTACCTACAATATTCTAGTTCATACTTAAAGTAGTGTTTTATACCTCTCTTTGCTTTTTAAATTGCAATTATTTCTTTTGAGAATGTGATCCACCTTACAAAAGTTGTTCATTTCAATGTTGCCCTTGGGAAACAAGAAAAAATAATATACCCCCCAGACTTGAACTCGTCAATTTCATATTCAGATAAACCTCAGGTCATCATTTTATATCTGTTAGTGCTGGTCTGTAATGCCCCTTCCTGGTCTGCTCGGCACGGATGGCAGTCATGGATATGTGATGTGTATACACAGTTTTTCTCCCACTACATCTGTGGATGATATGATTGTGACAATTATGCATAGCCATGTTTTAATTCCTATTTTGTCCTCTAGTTTTTCTGCTTCAGGTACTATAACATATGTAATGTTTGATGTGGTCGTCTTTTCCTACGTAGGTTTAAGTTTATTCATCATGTTTTTTTTTTGGTCCTGTTTCTTGATATTTGAAATGCCTAAATGGGTGTCTACACATTGTTCGTGCAAGCAATGCAAATGCATACTGACTTGTAATATTCACTCTTTTTCCAGTCTGTCACAAGGGTGAAGCCTTATATCTGCACAATGCCGATGAAGCTTGAAGATGGCTGGAACAACATTCAGTTGAATCTCTCTGATCTGACAAAAAGAGCCTATGGCACAAATTATGTTGAGACACTCCGAGTGCAGGTTCACGCAAATTGCCGACTTCGCAGAATTTACTTCTCTGATCGCCTCTACTCAGAGGAGGAGCTGCCGCCCGAGTTCAAGCTCTACCTTCCAATTCAAGTGAGGACTCCGCGATGTCTATACTCGATATAAAACATTTGCCCCAGTTGCTTACTCATCTAATCCATCCTTTTATATGAACTTCAGAAAGCATAAAACTTGGAGCAAACATGGAGAGACCATCGGCTGGTTACCAGGAGGAGATGTCTGCTCGAAACCTCGAAAGTATCAGAATCTTTTTTGCTTGTTTGCCAATAGCTGTCTGAATGGCTAGTTGGGCTCTTACCCGATGACCCCTTGTCTAAAACTGTTACTAATTTAATCCCCCTTCCCTACTGTACCCGCTGGTCCAAAATGTGCGTTCACAAGCGAGCACCTACCGCTACCACCTGCTGCCTCGCCATTTAATTTGCTTCTTCCATAGTATGTGACCACTGGTTTTGTTGGATGGATATGTCAGGCGTGATAGCAGGGGCCGCGATTGCAATCAAAGCTTCAGCCTTCTTCAGCGTGAGCCGTGCCGATCCCAGCTTTCTTCAGTCCGATGGTGGTATAGCCGTATAGGTATACCTTGGGCGTGAGAACGGCTTGGTCGTTTGCCATTTCCCTCTGGTGTCAGTGTCGCCCGAAGGATCGTCAGGCAAATGTCGAAGAATATTAATGGAGACTGATAACACTAGTGGTGGCTTGGAAAGTCTGTAACCGTTAATGTGGCAGATAGCTAGGTGTAGGTTCGTGAACACGCTAGCTGAACTGTGCCATAATGCTACTGTAGTGGTAGGGGGCTAGAGGCAGTATTCATTGTCCAAGTTTGATGAACCAGTCGTTAGGTAACGGGCGCGTGGGGGGCGGGGGACCAGGGGCGAGCGGTGACCACCGGTCCACGAGCCGGCCTGATACACGGCGCTGAAGGAGAGGCAGGGCGCGGGCGAAGCGACGAGGGCGGTAAAGCACCGCACATGCGTACGCCACGCAGCGCGCGGCGCGCGCCGCCCCACACCGCGGCACAGTCGGCCTCGCAGCCAACGCGGCCCGTCTCATGTGCGCGCGCGCGCGTCCACCTGCGCGGGCGGACCACGTACGCGAGCGCGTACGTACGCCCGGCCTTCCGCCGCGCCTGTGGGTGGCGTGCGTTCGCAGGCAGCGGCCAGGGCGCGCGGGAATCAGCCGGCCGGCCGCGGCGGTTGAGGCGTCCACGGCGCCGCGCGGTGCGGCCTGGCGCCTGCAGCGCTCGCGGCTGTGCCGTCAAAAGGTAGCGTACTTCGGCTGGGTTCTTTTCTTTATCTTATTACTTTCTGGTACGGTAATTATCTTTTAAATAATGTATCTTTTTAAGATGAAGTTTGTAAATAGATTATATTATAGTAGACACTGTATAGAGTTTGTTATACCGGATAAAATTATATACGATTGTTTTTCTATACTATTATCTCTCACGAATAACTATAATTTAAATATTATAGTCTAAGAGTCAAAGCCACGTGCTAAGAAGAACCCAAATTGACTGGCCGGTTCGGGTCGGTTACTTTGCCGTTGTGGCAGGTACGCGCGCGCGGGTCCGCCCGCTGGTCGTCCGGCCGGGTCCAGGTTCGGGTCATACATTATGGGTGGTGGATCATGGATGGATGGTGGTGATCGCTTTCTGGTTGCTAATTGACCAACCCCACACAGCGTATGGACCAAGACATGCAGAATCTTCTTGGCACCCATCAACCTTAAACTGCGTCAATTAATGCATGTCTAGCAACTGGAGTATTATTATACATTTCGTTTTTACCTATAAAATGTACTTTGCTTACTAGTTATCTGGGGGTTGCACAAAATCTAAAAGCGCGGTTTGCTGCTTCTCATTTCCTTGATGACCTCTAGCTCTCTACACAATGTTGAATATTTGTGATATGTTTCGATGAAATCAACCAAAGGTGGCGAAAGGTAGAGCATCAACTAGCGAGAATTAACTAGTGCTTCGATACTCCCCTAAAACGTTTCTTCCAGACGTTGGTATTACCTTTTACTGATAGTTTTTACTACAATTTATAGTTTTTGACTGAAAATAAATAGTATTAACTGAAATAAATAATTTTTAGAAGGAGAGCGAGCGATGAAAAAAGTGAGAGAGATATGTGTGCGCGTGACGGGAACGAGAGAAGTAGGGTGCGTGATACATATGTAACCCTTGCTTTATCTCCAGAATAAGACGGTAGTAAGAAAAGTAAAAAAAACTGTTTCGAAAGGTCAGACGTTCGTATTAGGTTTTAATTTTGTAAACAGAAGTCAGGAGCTAATAATAATAGGACGCAAGTGGAGCGAGATAAGATAACAAACCTATGTACATGAACAGAGAGGGTAAACTCCCCTACCGCGTAATCTCGCGGCGACACGTGCTGTCTCTGGAAAAGTACCCCATAACATGCAAAACCAAGAACTAACCAACCAGAAAACCCCGGGCCCACCCGCCGCCTACGTGGCACGGTGGCATTGGCCCCCAGCCCCATGATCATAGCCAGTGCCTTGCCTTCGTGTACCTGCCCCAAAAGCTCCAAAAGGGCCCACCGTACGCAAGCCCTTGCCGGCTCTCCCTGATCTCTCCCTGGCACAGTGCACCCAGACACATCCCCATTAACTGCCATCGCCATTGGACCGAGCAAGCATACCCGGGGTCCATCCATGGCGGGTAGGGAGCATGCATGCATACGCAGCACGGCCAATGGCAGCGGAGGCCCCACGGGGATCCACCCCGCCCTGCGCGAGATCGCCGCCTCCATCCCTCGCTGCCGAATCCACGCATGCATCTTGCGCCAAGTGCAGCGTAGGTCACATGCATGCCCCAACGATGGCTGTGCGATCGATCGGGCGCTGGTGCTTGTGTGCAGTGATCGGAAGACGCTTGCCTTTAAGATGCAACTGCTCTGATCGATTGATGTGAATCATGCGAGCAAGCAGCTGCTAGGATACGCACGTACAGCTAGCTATGGAGGCTGTTTGGGTATCTAGCTAGCTTTGGCGTCCCGTAGATCGCTGCAGGTTTGACCAACGGCAGAAAGGGATGGCCGGGGAGCTATCCTGGAGACTGGGGAGATACACATACCCCTATTTTTGGGAGCACTGATAATCTTTATAACTGACTAAAACTGTTTAGTTATAGAGTACTGTGCACAAATATGCACCACAATAACACATGTTTATAACAAAAGAGTCAAGCTTTAATACAGAAATATGGTTTAGCAACCTAGTTTTAACGCAGTAGGTGTGCAAGCCTAAAGTTAACTTACAGTACAAAAGAAGCTCCACACGTGTACCTAAGCGCGGCTAAGACTTAAAATCACTGGTCACCGAAGAAGTAAGGTCCTTCCAGATCTTAGTCAACAACTTGTTCATCGATGTCCATTGCTCTTCTGTTCGGTGCATTGAAACGGTCAAAATGGGGTATTCTTGTGATTTTAGGGCTCTTTGAACATTCGCTTCTACAGTAGCTATAGTGACCGGCCGGCCCACGAGGAACAGTGCACGGCCCACACGACTTAAACTGGCTCGGCCAGATGGGCCGACCGACTCGGCCCAAGTTGTGCGACCGAACTGGCCCAGCGCGTGCGGCGCTGCCGGCCGAAGGATGGCGCATGGAGGGCTATGATGCAGCCACATCGCCCTAGGGACGTCGTCTTCCACCTCCAGCTAGCTTCAGTGGCGGAAAAACAGGGGAACAATTCCCGCCGTGATTCAGCATCGGCGACGAACTCCGGCGAACTTCACCGGTATGGATGGTTTCGGTTTGAGATAGCAGTTCCGGGCTTTAAAAGGCGAGAACATGGGTGGTGGCGACCGACGGCAGGAGTGAAGGTGGCGGCTTTCATGGCAGCTTGGGGCTCCTCCGGTGGTTCTTTGGTGAGTTCAAAAGCAATTTAACCATATATAGATGACAAGAAGTGATGTAGTAGTGGCAGTTTGGGTTGAGGTTGGCTGATTCGAGCTATCCACGAAAGAGGCATCTCGGCTAGCGATAGCTCACGTTGCCAGGGCGTTCAAGAAATGCTCTCGCAAAATTGAGTTCGGGTATATGATCGCAGTGCCTCGTGGGTGTTGTGGCAGTGGTTAATCGAAATATGGCGGTCGGGAGCAGGAGATTGGGTGTGCGACTCATCGGGCTTAGGGAAGAGCAGCGACAGAGCTGCGGTGGGAGAAAGCTTGATTGGATGAATTTGTTGTGAGATCGAGTGTGGTGTGAAGCTCTTTGCGAAAGGAATTGAGCTTTATGGGGGAAAGACGGTGGGAGCAGTGGGGCGGTTCGGCGCAGAGAGATGAGCGAGGAGGAGAGAGAGAGGGCGAGGCTTTGTTGGGGAAAGGGCGAGCAGGTGAGATGGGGAATGGCGTCTGTAGGAGTTGGTGATGCGTGACGTAGCTGGTACGGCAAGGGTGCACGCATCAAGGTGAGGAGACCGAGAACTGCGGCGGGAGCGAGCTCGAGTCAAGCGGCGAGCAAAGGAAGGAATGGAGGGGTGATGTTGGCAGAGGGGCGAATCACTGGAGGGTGGGATCGTGGCGTCAGCAGCTGGTAGGGTGGTGTGAACGGCCGAGGCGAACTCGGCCGCAAAACTGGGTGTGAGGGTGAGCGGCCACGTGGAGGTGAACAGAGAGGCTGTGGCGGGAGACGAATTTTCCAGGGGCGCCATCGGTTGAAGGAGATGGGAAGCAAGAAAGGAAAGCAAGGAATTGGGATGGATCGTCAAATTGGGAAGAAATTGGGAATTTAAACAAAACTAAAAGAAATTTAAAATTTTCAATTTTTAAGATGTTTCAGGCCTTTTTCTTAAGCCAACGATCGAAAGCGACGCGACGAACAGACAGCTGAAAGCCTCACTGGAAGTAGTAGTACATGTCAAAATGGTTCGGGCTTTGCAAATTGTATGTATGCAATTTATGCAAATGGCTCAGCCTCTCTCTCTCTCTCTCTCATCTGTTTTACCCTTCTTTTCTTTACCGGTGTGTACTGATCCATGCGTATATGGTCTCTTTGTGTTGCATTGAATTGGCACAACAGACTGGAGCCGAAGGGGTTGATGCTTTTCACAGCCTTTGCGTAAATGCCTCTGAATTGATAGAGGCTACTGTGCTTGCAGCAGCAGCTGCCTCTGCCGCCGCAGGCAATGCGGCTTTAGCTGTGGCATCCATCATTGTATTGTAGTGTCGTTCCGAGCATGGACGTCCATAACGCTGCAGCTCCTGCATGTTTGTTTTCCAGGCAATGAGAAGAGAACGCGAGGCAGTGCGGCATGGAGTATTGTGGCTGCTTATTTTTATTGTTGGAAATATTCACTAGAAGCAATCACAGATATGATTACGTTATTTTTGATCATGTTGTTTCGATCATGTTGTTTCATTATATTCATGATCTATTGGATAATATATTATTTTATTTCTTGAATAATATCGTTAATATTTATTATCGAGTATGCTACTTGATTGTGAAATTCTATATTTATGTGATGATTATTCTTAAATGATTCTAGTCAGAGACATATGATGACACATATGAATAGACTAGCATATGTATTGGCTGATGACCATGTTCTAATCAGACAAGAACATTGTCATTATTGTATAGCAGTATCCAAGGACCAAGAACCGTAACTCAAGTCCGATCGTCCGAGTCTGGTATTACCGTACATTTGGACGATCAGACCACCAGTCTGTTTGCCGCTGCTCAGTTGGTCTGACGGTCACTCAAGGTTGTTGGTTAGACTGTGGTTCGATCATGCTATTAATAATAGAATTAATTTAAAAAATTATACATTCTTAAAACATAAATTTAAAATTTACAGACTCGTTAAATTAAAAATTAATTAATCATCATAGTCATACACATCACCTTCGTATGATCTTACAAGTATACTCTAACTTTTAATCGGCCACTAACCATCGGGCGCCGGCTCCCGGCACGGCCCCGGTGCTCATGTCGGCCGTGCGCGCCCGAATGCCGCCATGAGCGCACGTCCCGTCCGTCGCGCGTCGCCATCCACATATCCGACGCGTCCCAGATGTGCCGCGTTGCTGTGTGGGGCACGCCGTGTAATGCCATCCCGTGTGATGTCATCGGCTCGTACGCTGCCGGCACGGCGCGGGCCAGAGCTCGCCGTCACCGACTCGCCGTGTCGCGCGGTCGGGCCGCGAGCTTAGCTAGCTAGCTAGCCATGGCGACCGGTAGATCGATAGATCGCGTTCGGTTAATCGTGAGTTGTGAGATTCTATTTCCGACGTCTCTGGCTTGAGATCCCGGACATGATTTGATCCTTTGATGGATCGCGGGTGTGTTGGTTAGGAATTTGATTGGGAAGCCGTGGGGCCTATGCGTTTCAGTTGGATGGAACCGCGATCGATCGATGCCCGCCGGCGTGGTTCTCAGACCTAGCTCGCCGTTCCCCTCGCTAGCAGAGATGCAAAAATCCTGCGTGTGCCTTCTGAGCATGTCAATTACTCTAGCAAAATGACTTATTACTCATGATGTTTTTTTTATGTTTTGCGGTCTTTGATATGTAACTTTAATCATTAAATTTTATAACATTACGTTAAGATATACTAACAAAATTACAATATTATTGAAAGACCAAACATAGCAACAGAGAGGGTGAATGATGCCTCATAATTTTCCCATACTGCCTCCATTTTTTTCCAAAGTATTCAACATTTCTTCTGTCCAATAGCAACAAATATACGAAGATTGGAATACGAAACCATCAATAAACAAGCAAAAGAAACTGCTGAAATTTTGGAGAGTAAACAACAAAATCGGAAGTACCGCTAATTGCACTATGGTACTACCGATTTTGGAAGTATCGCTGTTTTCACTGTGATACAACCGGTTTTTGGAAGTATCGTTATTTACACTGCGGTACCACCGTTTCCTTGATGAACAGAAATTTCAGCACGAGTTCAAACACACGAATCAAGAGAACTTTTGACTCATAGATCTAAATGACATGAAATTTGACAGGGATCTACTCCAGGATATTGTGAACCTATCCCAACCAATCATCATGAAAATTATGGCCAAAGTTGGGACCTTTTTCAATTTGTTGGAGAATTGCACAAAAAATGAGCCAAAACTAAAATCGGTGAATACAACCTGCTCGTGGGATAATGATGACCAAGAAGGGTCTAGATGTATTCTCTCACTTCACAACAAGCTAGAGCATCAAAGAATCCCAGCCAAAAACCCTCAGAACAAGAGATGAACCAAAGAGGCCAAAATCAAGCAAAACCGGTACTACCGCACGCTGAAAATCTCACATGAAGCTCTGTAGAAAAAACAAACTGCAACTCAATACGATACTTCTGCCAAGCGATACTTCCGCACTTATACCAATGGTACTTTGGCCAAACAGATCTACCGCACTTATACATGCGGTACTTCCGATTTTCCTGATACTTCCAGAAGACAGCCCAATCAAATGCAATCTTTGTAAAACCATTTCACCACTCCACACAACTTGCAATGGTTCATCACAACAGTATTATGAACCTTCTCACATGGTTCTCCAATCTTTCCCTTGACGAACCCATTGGTAATTCTTTAAAAATGGAAAGTGGAGGTGGTTTTAGAGAAAGAAAAATAATTTTGCAAAGAGAGTTCTAAATGGTCAAATGAAGATTGCGAAGAACTGAAGATGACCGTTTGAAATATAAATTAAAAGAGGTTGCTGAAAATGACAGTTTCGCACAAAAACTTCATATCCACCCAAAAGTGTCAGAAAATCTCACTCTGGATCCATATGAAAAGTGCAATTGCTCGATTTGACCTTAGTCTTAGTGAGAGGTGTTAGAAAATCACTGCAACAAAATTAAGCTCCAAAAATCAAGATTTTGCACAAAAACACAAAATCACGCTCTAGATGTACATTTTTACCTATCTTTCTCCTCTTTGACAATTAAATCATCACGATGCATGGAAAAAGATAAAGCATGAATGAAATTTTGTTTTCTTGGCCATGTGTTAGATCTCAAGTCTTATGCGACCACTCCAAGCAAGAAATTTAAAGAAGTGATCTTGGCAATGGCAAGCCGTTTTATGAAAAAGAATTGGTGAGATCAGTTTTTTGCACAAAAAAGAGATCATTATACGTTTTCTTGACTTAGTTCAAGAATAAATGGCTAATACTAACTCATATTTTAATAAAGAACTAGCATAACTCAATCTAAAACTCAATCTAAGTTCAAGACTCAACTCAGCTGATTTGACCTGACATGAATCATATTAAGAAACAAGACATGATTTAGTTCAAGTTTTTTTTTCACATTTAAAGGAGCAATAGCTAAGCTACACATGAAAGAGCATGATAAATATAGCAGGCTTAGCACAAGACACGATAAGATGTAAAGTAATTTATCATGTCACACTAGGATAATAATCATGGCTCCATGTATTTATATTACAATGCATATTGTTGAAATTAAATATGATACAATAAAAATCACAGCTCTCTTTCAACAATTGAGTCAATTTTACATAGATTAGGCAGTCTTCTCCCTCTCTAGTTTTCCTGGTGGGTGTCCCCCTCGGAGATTCCTTCCTCATCTAAATTTTTCCCACCTGGGATGTCACCAGGAGATCCATCTCCGCCTTCTCCACTATGTATTTCTCTCTCTTTTCTAAAAAAATACATCTGTTTCATATCTCACACAGTGCAAAAATCCTATCCATGAGCAAGAGCCCACCCCTTCACACCCAAAAGCACGCTGCTTCTTCCGCCCCGATGGCTAGGGCAAGAGATCAGCCCCATCTTATTAGTCCGAACCGTCCCATTTTCCTTCAACCTCCTTTGGCAAAGGCCTTTTTCACCGGCGGCTGCTCCCGAGCGGCGCCACCTGCCGACTCACAGGTTAAAGGCGGCCGTTATAATACATCTCCGTCGTGTCACTCGTAAAGTTCGAGCCGGCCGCTACATACATCTCCGGTGCACTTCGCTTTTGATCGTCGTTGTTGGCGATGAACACAAGAAGCTCCAGATTCTTGTGGTTTTCTTTTGGATCTTTGGCTCTCGTGGAGCTGTAATCACCTCGGACCGTTGATTAATGAAACCAGAGGTTAGGCCCTTTGGGGCCACTTTGCCTTCAAAAGAAAAGGAAAAAAAAAAAACTGGGCATCACGGCGTTCTCGGTCCAGTCCTCTGTTCAGAGACGCTTGTCCGGCTCACGTTTTGGCCTAGACAGAGCTCGTTCTTCCATCGATCGTCTCGGTGAAATACCCATAGCAATGTAAAAGAGCGGAAAAAAAACATAGAAAAGAAAAGAAGAATGGTCCGCGCCGCTTATTTTGGCGGGACGTAATTATAACTGAGCCGCTACAATTTTACAACAGATAGTACTCGCTCCGTTCAAATTTATAGTACATATTTTTTTTGAATAGTCTTGTTCGTAAGCATAAGTCGTATTTCGTATTGTAATGCAAAATTAGTGTGAGGTTTTCTCTATACCCCTAATAAATATCTAGCTTTACCGTATGTTCTCTACACACATGCATTGAATATAGTGTTTAGAGATAATAATTATGGGTAATCTAGTTCTTTCTAATATCTTTTTGGTCTTTGTACCAAGAGAAAATATGTTATATAAATTTGGACGATTTATAGCCTCAGAAGGTTAAATATTGCTTCCTTGCAATGGTGTGTTATAATATTTTTTCAAACGACTATCGGTATATACTAGTGGGGTTTTTTTCACCTGAGATCTACACCATGTTCTCAGAATGAGCCAAGGGAATCTTCGTGTGTCGTCATTTGAGCACAGATGTAGTGACCGACATGATAGTTATGTCTGGTTTCTCTTTTGTGAGCAGCGTAATCGTGATTAAAGGCGCCAATAGCCAAGATTGGTAGATCAGAACAAACGGTGTGTATGCTCTTAGAATTTAGGGTCAGACAAATTGTTCGCGAGGTACGTACAACGCCAATCTGAAGAAACATCAGAGCCTACTAAATGTCCATGCAGGGACCACCACCTAATGGCACATCAACATTTACTCCTCCTCAAGATTAAGGTAAAATCTTATAGGAAAACATTGTGCACTCTCAATACTGTAAATGTTCAGAAGTGAAACTGAGACAGTTTTTCAGAGTTGAGGCGGCAGAAATGGCCCTTTTATATGAACAAATGATCTCTTTTTTCTTGGGTCTAAGTAGAGTACAAAGGCGATGGCAATGCAGCACTTGGGAACAGCCCCATGACATGAGCAGTGCCTAGCTGAGGAGATACTAGCTAATATGACAAGTCTCTAGTACTGTGTAACTAACAGACTCTGCTACTGCTAATCCTAGCTACTGCACTCTTTACTGCCACCAGACAAGGGGATGGACTAGATCCAACATCTCAAACTCATCTGGTTCTTCGATCGCCATCCTAGCATTATTTCCTCCTGCTACACGCACAAAAAAAGTACAAATAAGAATTATTTAAATAATGATATTATACAAAGTTTAAGTATCCCAATACTGTATTTCCCATGGTATTTGTTTTCAGTGTGATAAGATTACGAAAACCAGGCGCAAAATAGCTGAAGACCTCCACTGAACTTTGCTACGTTACCTATTGCCAATGTAGGGTCCTTTTTCTTGCCTTGTCTCTCACCCTCTCCCTACTGGAAAGAGCACATGTAATTACTGAACACCACTTGATTGAACAGTTCTTGCCTTGGCTCCCCTACTGTTTGCATCATGTAGCTGCCGTTGTCCTGAAAAGCATTCACACAGGGCAGCCTCAGCTGAGCACAGTACATTGAAATTGAATCCTGAATGATCATCTCATAGAGATAGAGCGAGGAACAGAAGCAAGACCTGGGAGAAAGAGATGCCTCCCTGGCCTTGAAGTGGGTGCTGTGTAGAGGAGGGGTTTGTGTCCATGATGGCTTGGAATGAAGCTGGCCTAGCTCTGTTCAGGGCAGAAGTAGGCATTGCAACTGCCTCATGGAACATTCCTTCAATCTTCTGAAACAAACAGAATTGGTACACAGACATTTTGAACATCCTGACAAAAAGGAGAAGAAAGAGCTGGCAAAATATGTAGTTCAGCAGCAATGGTTTGAGTTGTCCCATACCTGTGTGTGGTCACTGAAGGCATCACTGTCCATGCCAAAACCATACAGCACAGGGCTCACTGAAGCAATCCTCATGGAAAGGAACTGCATCGCAAGGAACTTTGTTAATTGACCAACAACTCTCTTAAGGTGTCGTCAACATTTGTCATCTAATATTTTTTTGCCTTCATTATTACCTCAACTTGGTTCTGCAGGGACTGCACATAGTTGATGATCTCATCCAAAATGAGGGCCTTCCCATTGACCTACACAAATTAATGCACATTTTTTCTTTTAAATTTAGTGACATAAATGCAACAAGTTTTTAATATATAGCAATTAGCAGTAATCAACTAATCTAACCTTGTCACAACCAGGGACCAGGGTCTGCAGCATCCTCATCCTCTCACTTATCCTCTCCCTTCTCACCTGAAGAAAATGCCAGGACAGATAAAGAAAAAAGAGGCCCAAAAAACCAAGCTAAGCTACACAAGCCACAACCACACAAGAAGATAGTGAAGAAGAGTACCCTCTCTGCAAGGCTGTGGCTATCTGTTGCCTGCCCTCTCCTTGCCCTCACATGGATGTACCCCTTGGGCTCCTCCTCCTCCATCTCCTTGTTGTGTTTCTTTCCTCCCCTCTTTCTGGTGTTCTCCTTGGAGTCCTAATTGTTCAATCACAACAACACAAGCTGTAAGCCACACATTATGATGAAATAAAGTTTTAACAAGAACTGAAATCTTCAATGTGAAAAGTTAATGTCCTTCTATATGCTACCTTGGAGTGCCCAGAGTTGAGGCTGGCACTGTCTTCCCTGGGCTTCCTCTTCTTCTCCGCAGAATCAGTGCCCTGTGGAGAGGTGTCAAGAACCACAGATGAGGTCTCCATTGAGGCATCTTCAGGGATGGTTGAAGCTGTTGTGGCTGCCCCATGGCCATGGCAGAACAAGAAGCCTGGCATGCTGTGGGAGGCATTGTTGAGGCCATACTCCATCTGCTGTGGGAGGTGTGAGAAGCCTGCCATTGGTCAATAGCTTTGTTCCTAGCTACTGCCCCTTGTGTTGAGTAGTGTTTGGAGAAGAAGCTCTTTGCAAGGAGTTCAGAAGCAACTAGTTGGCTAGCTCCTTGGTGACCCTGCCATTGGTTTATATAAAGTTGGGTACGGGGTAATATGAGAGAGAGAGATGATAAGACCAAATCATTACATCTCTATTAATGGATAAGTTGGCAGTGGGCAGTGTTAAGAAAGGGCCCCGTTGTCTCTTGCTGCAGGATGAAATAATGGAAGAAAAGCCCATCAGTATATACTGATAGGTAGGCTCCGCTTTCTCTGTTCTATTAGCTGGCTGGCCAAGTTGTGTGTGTAAGCACATTTTTCCATCTGGCAGCAGCTCCTTATGTAGATATTTTATAAGAATACAATGTGTAAATAATGAGCATGTGACCATATATTCAATTGCTCACTGATTACGAGTTAAGACCATTTGTTCCCAGTATATATTATCTGGTGAGAACTAGCTCTAGCTATCCAACTAACAGTTCTCGCTAAAGTTCAGAATCGTCAATAACTCAATATGTAGACACGCGCATTTTTTTTTCTATAAGGAAGATTAAGTTAGATCTCAACTCAATTTCATCGTCAGAACATGCCATGGGTCTGAGACAAGGGCTGCTCTCTTGTCTGAGAGAAATTAAGGCAACTTTTTTTCTACCTTACTGCAACATAACCTATAAAGTAGCTGCGTCATTAACTGCAAGTTAAAACCTCCTGACAGTAAATATTAACTACTCGAGTGTTGTAACAGATTTCCTGACAGTAGCCAAGAGAAGCTTTTGCGTGTGACTGCATGCAGATGCAGTGCAGACCGACGATGCATGTCAGTCAATCCTTGGGCCCGTTCATCGATCGTTTTCCGTCTGTGGTTTCGACCACGCAGTTGCATGCAGCTGTTGGCTCTATCAGCTAAACTGGTTTTAGTTACTACGTATTTTTTTTTTACTATGTAACTCCTTAGTAGCCAAACATTTTTTCTTTATTCGATTGAGCGAGCTTAATTAGAGACCTAAGTGATACGGTTAAGCAAATTTAGACATCTGAAATCAAGCATAAACAAAAAATTCATGCAGAATTCAAACCTTTTACATTGCATAATCTAGCAGTAACTACTGATCCACACACATTCAAGCTGAGACACCAGCATACATGCAACCACGTACGACGACCGTATCATGCATGCATGCATGCATCAACCTTTTCCACCGCAAAATCCGATGCAAACGTGGCGAATGCAAGCATGCATGCAGATGCATCGCCACAAGAAGCGTAGCACATGTAGCTGCATGTATAGGATGGGATGGTCCAGAGTAGTACAAACTCATCACCGTTCAAAGTCTGTGAGCTGAATTTTGGTTCACGATCGGTCATACGGATATCAGGAACTCGTGCGGTCCAAACCAAAGCACGAAAAAGAACCGAGTACCAAACTCTGCTGAGTACACTTCTTGCATACCTTATTTTACCGTGCGAGATATTTGGAACCATTCCTAATTACCGAGCCATATTTTGCTCAACGGTAGGTCACGATAGGTACTAGAAGATCGTGTGGGCGAAACCGGGACACAAAAAGGAACCAAATACCAAACCTTAGCAAGTGCACTTCCTGCGAGCCCTATAACATTATAGGAGACGATTGAAACCATCCCTAACTAATGAATCAAATTTTAGTCCATATCAGGTCATGACTGGTACCAAAAGCTCATACGGGCGAACCCAACTTGAAAAGGAAGATGGTACCAAACTTTGGTGAGTTCTTTTCTTTCATGTACGTTTTGAAACTAACCGTGCTCTTCAAGAAGGTTCATAGAATATCCTCATTTACTCGTCCAGTCATCCTCATCCCTCTTCTCAATCAAGAACGGAGCAAAATGCAATGGAATGGAAGACGCAAAGAAGACAGCATCCATATATACAGCATAGATGGTCTCTTGGACTTGGAGATCCAATAAAGAAAAATTGCAATCGTAATAGGACTTCATCGTCTTGCTCGTGTTAGTATCACTGTATCAGCACCACATGATGGCCTGGGCAGCGAGTCCAACGGCCTGGGTGGCGAGCCTAAGGGGGTGTTCGGTAGGTGAGAAGTCAGGTTGCTTCGCACTTTTGCTACAGTACCTAACTTTCAAACGGAGTATTTTTTTAAGACGGGGTCTACAAGTTAAACGTAGTACATGTTAAAAGCCCAACATCTGCACCAGCCAAAATCGTAAGTGAGTATCGGTCTCTCCGTAATCTGTACCGTAAACAGCTAAAATTCAAAAATTTCAGCCAAAAGCCATAAACCGCAGCAGAAAAAAAAACACCCCTAAGGGTGCTCTCAGCCGAGGGCTCTAGGTCAACCATAGGACATACAACATACACATACACATTTGATGTTCGATCATTGATCGTCTCGTACCGTACTGACATAAGCCTTTGCATGTATTTTCTGGAAGGAATAGACCTCGCATATGTATCAGTACTTTTGCTTGCGTTATTCGCTGTATATTGCGCTTCCTTTTGACCGGTGACGCCCGTGCGCGCGCGCGCGTGTACGTCTTCTTCCTCTCCGGCTAGCTCCTGCATGCACGCGTACTTGTACTGTTCATTAACCGCTAAAATTCTACGTACGCTGGCGTGCGAGCACGTAACGTAACCAACATTGTAAACTCGTTCAACTGTTGAAGCAGAAACAAGGTCAAGGGGATACGAGGCAGCGATTCATGCTTGTTCCTGCACAACCGGCCGTACACAGCTTTGTATTCTTCGATCCCTGATGGATACGTTTCCTCATCATTATGCATTCGTACGCACGTTGTACGTACTTGCACGAATTGATTCATAACAACCAAGATAGATCGATCAACTGGGGCAGGAAGGCATGCAGCACAAGTAACTTCGCCTCAGAAGTCGCCTTGACCTAGTGGCATGCATGCATGTATCGGTTTCTCCGTAATTTGTATCAACTAAAATCGTAAGTGATAATCGATCTCTCCGTAATCTGTACCGTAAACAGTTAAAATTCAAAAATTTCAGCTAAAAGTCATAGATCGCAGCCAAAAAGAACAGGCCAATATGCAGTCCAGGTTCCAAGTGTACGTATAACCTGCTGATCGGCAATCTGTTTACTCCTTTGCGATCAATCTTAATTGGCATTGACATTGCGATGCTGCGTAGCTGTTCATGATGGGTGCTGCTCCTGTTCATGATGGGTGCTGCTCAGCTATCCGTCTGTGCGAGATGGTGCGGTTTTCCTGGGCCGTGAAAACGACGTTGGATTGGCGACAGCGACGGACTTGGTTTTCGATGAGAGATTTCGCTGCAGTGCGAGTCTGGATTCTGCTGTCATGAACAGGCGCCGGCTGCAGTGCAATGTAGATTTGTCTCTGCTGCTGTGTGCGAGAAACTACGGTTGAAGCTTCAAAGCTTATGCATTCCCCCAGCAAATAAACCATCCTTTTAAAATAATTTATTAGAACAATTTTTAAAAATAACTTATCAAAATAATCTTTTCGAAACGGCTTATCGACGTTCAGTTTGTTTGCACAAACACTCACGCTAAAAATATAAACCATCAGCTACAGAAAAAAAAACACCCATGATTTGATGTGTCAGCATGTGTGTGACTGCAAACATATTCTCTTACTCAAGAGCAACTCACACTGCTCAGCAACAGAAACTTCAGAGTAAGTCCATCGTATTAGACAGTGTTTTTTAGTTGTAGGCATTCAAATTCTTGTAGCTGCTCCATTAATTAGAACAGTCCAAGCTATGCAGCCGCATAGTAATGGATTTTTTTAGTCGAAATTTTTTTATTCAAAATAACAGAAATATATTCAGTCGAATTTTTTTTATAAAAATAGGCTCCAGTCACCTAACCATCGGGCTACTGGAGCCTATCGTCCAACGGCCCAACGACATGCAAGCAAGCCGCTAACCGTTGGGCGAATTATTGCAGTAGCCCAATGGTCGGACGACTGCAATCATTGTCGCCCAACGGTTAGGCAACTACGCTTCCAGTTGCCCGACCGTTGGGCGACTGGAAGCTAGGTAAAAAGGGCTATGCAGCCGAGCGGCCTCGCGAATAGAAGCGACAACAACAGAAAAGAGGCGGCGGAGGAGAGAAGGAGAGGAAAGAAAAGGAGGAGAGAAAAGGAGAGTGCGGAGAAGAGGAGAGGGGCGAGGGGAGGAGAAGACGAGAGGAATGAGGAGAGTGCGGAGAAGAGGAGAGGGAGGAGGGGAGGAGAAGAGGAGAGGGAGGAGGAGAGGGAGGAGAAGAGGAGAGGGAGGAGGAGAGTGCGGAGGGGAGGAAAAGAGAAGATGAAGGAGGAGAGGAGAGTAAGAAGCGACTTGTGAGGTGATTTTTTTGTATTTAAAATTTTGTATGTGCAGTAGATATTTTATTTAGGGTCGTACAAACTCCCTACGTTGATGACCTCCTCGTTGCCCCTCTTGCGCTCCATCTGCTCCACCTGCATGTGTTTGCATTTCGGCCACACTGGCTGAGCGCGCCTATTTGGCAACAAGAGATACATAACGTCGAAGTCCTCCTTCCATTCGAGCGGAGGGTTCCCCTTTGGTGACCCATATTCGACTGGCCCCTCGGCGTCAGTCATGGTGGCTTACTCTACGACGGAGAAGATAGTTGTTCCTACCATCAATGCCTGGGTCATCATTTTATAGCATAATTACGGTGTCGTGGCGTCATTTATGACATAGGGCAGCTTTGCGCAGCGACAAGATCACACGGGCCAACTTTGTGTAGTGACATGACATGATGGGCCAACATTGAGCAGTGACAAGACTACACACGCCAGCTTTGCGCAATGACATGACCGTACATGCCAGCTTTGCTCAGTGATATGACATGACGACCCAGCTTTTTCCAGTGACATGACCGCACGCACCAGCTTTGAGAAGTGAGAAGACCGCATGCGCCAACTTTGTGTAGTGACATGACCACACATGCTAACTTTGCGCAGCGACATGACATGACGGGCCAGCTTTGAGCAGCGACAAGACTACACATGCCAGCTTTGCACATTAACATGACCGCATGGGCCAGCTTTTCTCAGTGACATGACATGATAGCCCAGCTTTTCATAGTGACATGACCGCACACACCATCTTTGAGCAATGAAAGGTCTACATGCGCCAGCTTTACGCAGCGACATGACTGCATGGACCAGTTTTGCGCAGCGACAAGACTAAAGGGTGCAGCTTTTCGCAGTCCGAAGACTTGACAGCGCGGTTTCGCGTGCCCACAATACCACACTTTATAACTTCGCGCAGTGATGTGACCACACGAGCATCTTCATGCATCGAGAACGCCACTAGGGGCCCTATAAAAGGAGATCGAACATATTTTTAAGAGAACACTACACAAGCAAACCCCACACCACTCCGGCGCTTACTTCACTACATCGGGATAGACAAGAGGCAGAAAAAGCAATGAGATAAGATGATGAAGCAATGGGAGGAGACCCGCGACCTAACAAGGTCAGCTGCCGCCCGCGATGAGAAAGTAAGGGCTGCTACGGCCAGAGCAGAACAAGCCCAACATGCTACAAGGTCAGCTCCCCGCAATGACGCGACTCGTAGCAACAACTCCATCCCGAACGTTCCTACCGAGCGTTCGCCGCAACACTCACCAGAGGGGGAGACGCCCCCTTTGTTGGTGCCGGGACCCGTGCAAGTTCTTTAAGTCTAAGCACCGCCTCAGCCTTGATATGCGTTACTGGGGTTGCACAAACTACTCCAGTGACTATCCCGACCGTCGTCTAGACACTGCGACCTATCGGCAGTTGGTAAGGATCACGTGCACCGTTTCCCCCCTACTTTTTCTCCTTCAAACTATGCACTAACAATCTCTCTCGTGTATTCACAGTCCTTAGAACCCTTATGTGGCTACCGCAAATGGATTGATCTTGAGATCCACTTAAAGGACCAGTGGGCCATCGACTTCGAGGAGTGGAATGTCACAAGGTTCTCCGAGATCCGGAAGGAGGAGCGCCGCAAGAATGAGCAAACCGAGCGTATACAACGGGAGACGAAAGCTCATCTCGAGGCGTGCTTACGTAGGGAGCGCGAGGCTCGCAAGAGGGAGCGCGAGAAAAAAGAAGGAAATGGCGACCAAGGCAAAAGAGATCGCCAAGGAGTTCAACATCAAGCTCGCAAAAAGGAAAAATGGCCCCGGTCCACACAGTAGGTCGTACGAGCAGTTAGGTTGGTTAGTCGCACATGATGCTCTATGTTATGCATGTAATCAAACCCTACGTTACATGTTACTCCCAACTGTATTATGAAGTCTATTTTAATTCAAACAAGCTTATTCCCTCGTCTTTTCACATTCAATTATTCACATAGCAAGTCATCTAACAATATTAACAGACCAGTTTTCCTCCGTACACAAATTCCCGGTAACATCACAATATCACTTACCATCGTATTTACCGATTGTTTTAAGTTCAATCGTTCTTAAAAAAGGTTTCACAAATTTTTTTAGCCTACAACAACATACAACGATCATAAACTTTTATTACGAATCCACCAGATTACCTTCCAGTCATAATCTACAAAATTCATAAAATCTACAAAATTCACACAAGGCAGTTTGCAGTCGCACTGTCACTTTGCGAATGCACTTGTTGTCACCCAGCCACTGGGCAATAGGTACCAGTCGCACAACTGTCGAGCGACAAAAACCTATTACCCAATGGCTTACAAAGACATTTGTCGTCGCTTTTCCGCACAACTGTCGAGCGACAGAAACCTATTACCCAATGGCTTACAGAGACATTTGTCGTCGCTTTTCCGTTGGGCGATAGACTCCAATCGCCTGACGGTTAGATGACTGGAATCTATTTTTATAAAAATATCTATTTCTATAAAAATATTGGTGCGGGTATATTTCTTTTATTTCGAATAAAAATAGAATATTCATAAAAAAAATTCCATAGTAATGCTTGTAGCTTCTTAGCAAGTGTCAACAGGAGAGAGCGGCATGTTTTTCCCTCACCAAACTAATGTTTGCATAAATCATCACGGTACATCGATCACTATATACATCTGTCAACAGAAGGGCAGCCACTTCAGGTTGGGACTTGGGACCAACGCAATGTTACAAACTTAGAGAGTTACAGTGCATCATCTGCAAACAAAACCCAAAAGCTTGCAAATTGCAACCACAATAAACAGGGGTCACTCACGCTAAAAAAGAAACCATAACCGAGGCGACGCATTGTGGCTTCGGAAACATTGTACTGTTCTCATGACAAACTTGGATCATCGGCAAGGACAAACTTCGAGGTGTGCCAGTTGACTGCAGCAGAAGGAACATCTGAGCACAAGCTACTGCTGAACTGAAGGTCTGGCCAGCTAATGGATTATCTACTTGGGTCTTCTAACAAAGCAAGAATCTCTTCATCGTCAATAGTTCCACAGTCAATAGCATACTGTAATGCTGTTCTACCATTTCGGTCTGTGGCTTGCGAGTCAGCCCCCCTGCATGGAAAGCCGAGCAAGTAAGTTAGCATCTCCACACATTTCCCTAGTTTTGCTGCAAGCTACAACCCACAATGGTAACATATACGCAAAGAAAACATTTCAGTGTTGCCACTAAGCGGTGCCCTCATCCAGTTTTTGCCACTGGTTATTCACTGACAGGTGGGTTCTGGATCTGCACGTCAGTGAGAGAACTCTGTGGTAAAAATGAAATTTCCCAAATAAAACATTTCAGCCTAGCCTAAGCCCTGATGTCCTGCATTGTAAGTGGCAAAACCTCTCCTGGTATGTGAAGTTGTCTGTTCTGTATGGATAAACCATATACCTACAATGGTCAAGCGACCTTGACATTCAATCAAGGTACAATTAATATGGGTGAGAACGAAAGAAGGGATAAAACCTTCACAAATAATAAAAGCATTTCAATCTCAAAAGCTGATTCATGGCCTTTTGAACAGCAATCACTAGTTCTCACTGAGGGAGGCTAAGATTGATTTCATTAATACTAACTACCAAGCAAACATGGATGTCTCATACCCAAAGGTCCAAAGTTTACCAAGAGACATTTGTAATAACATTTTAAAACCACACTCGATTATCTTTTTAGGCTTCTCTCATTCTGATAGCATATAAGACACTTCCCTTTTACATCCTGTTTAACTCAGTATGCCCAACTTTCTGGAAAAACAGGCATAGTCATAGATTATAAGCATTTGCATACCTGGAAAGTAGCAGCCTGGCAAACATATGTTGTCCTTTCAAAATACTGTGATGGAGCGGTGTTCGACCTCTCAAATCTGTAGAATTTACGTTGGCACCATACTGCAAGAGTAGTTCAACCATGCCTACATCTGCAACACGGCATGCTAGATGAAGCAAAGATAATCCCTCAACACAATCATCCAATTCGTCTATACGAGCACTTGTGCTGGCAGGAGAAAGAGAATCCCTGGGAGAAATCTTCTCAAGCGAACTGCGATCAAAACATCTAGAACTTCCATCTGATGGCGAAGCAGGTTGCTCTTGTAGAAGAAGCGCTTTTCCAAGAGTCAAAGCCGGATTAAATGATGTTTGCCTATAAGTTAAATTTACATCGGTGTTTGACCCCACAATCAGACTGTACACTCCCTTCTTGTTGTTTGAACTTACATTATCCCACATCTGCTGTGCTAGCTGAATCTCATCCATGTTATGCTTTCGTACAAAATCTTTTTCAGCATACTGGAACATTAAAGAAAATAATAATTAACAATTAAACATCACTTAGATATTGCAAATGGAATTATCTCTTAGCCCCTCAATTTACAGAGCATTATTATGCACTCTCTAAACTCTTTTTCAAGGAACACAGTTGATGAGGCATGACAAATTATGCCCAATGCAACATACTTTTCAGGTAGTTTCATGGAGATTTCCTAAGATCTCTTCTGAGTTCTAATCAATAAAACTGCCTACACCACCAAATCGTATGTGATTCATGAAATTGCATTCTGTTGATTGGTGATTGCTAATTGTTTGCTGACAAAGTAGAATAGGCTGAAGCAATAGGCAAACTATAAAGTACCTTGGCATGAATAAATTTCTCCTTCAGAGCGATAGGATCCGAGTGTTTAGGCTTGCTGACAACTAAGTTATGTGATGTGTTTTCTAGTCCTTCAGCCCTGCAAAACAGTAAAACTTGCAAGTTAACTGCATGATAATTAAAGGATAGTGATTCTACAACTTTTGTATATTTACAAACAGCGTCAATGATACCTGGAAATATCACCATGATCAGCACTGCTTGACAAAGGTAACATTTCTTCCCAGATAGTGTTGGCAAATGTGTTGCCTAATGACTGGAAGAGATTGATTACAGATGGCTCCCAGACCCTAACATCAAGTGTCAGAGATCTTACCTGCCAATACAAGGAACTTGTTTAGGTAAAGTTCAGTCCGCTAGTCACACTAATGATGATATCAACAACAAAATAGAAAATACCAAATCTACAATGATAAAAGTTTTTACAAAATGTGTGGATGATAGTTGTTAGATAAATATGTGTCTACAAGAACCAAACTATTTTAAATATCTGTGCAAGAAGTTGACACCAATGCATCCCAAAATTCATTGTGTTCCTTTTAAAGGTGCAGCTATTGCCACCTACAGTTTCTGGTTGGCACAAAGCACATGGGGCCATGCACAGATACACAGGTATCATTCCACAGTACTGACCCTTAAAAAATCTTAACACAGAACCAAGAATATATATACACACAACAGTTGTATGATGGACTTTTGGCTTTTGCACGTGTAAATTGCCAAGAGCCCAAGACTATTGCTTGTTTACCTTAGATATATGCACACCAAGATTTCTGTGTACCCCAGAACACTCGATGCATAGAAGAACTCCGAGATTTAGGGATGCCCAATCAGGCTCTGCAGCACCACAATCAGCACAAACATTATTGCCAACCACCTTCCTAAGCAAGTCAATTGGCTTATCAGGTTTCATGCTGGTTCGGTGATGCTGTGTGACTCTGGCAGAGTGCTCGAAGTACCCACTTCCTGAGTTCTTTTCCAGCATGCAATCTTCACTTATGGAATGGTCAAGTTCTGTTGAGCTATTAAAGAACTACTTTCACTGGCAGTTCGATGATGGCCACTGCCCTTAGGGCTCAGCAAAAGACGCTGAAACAAAGTATTAATGTCATGTAAACCAAATCTGGATTAGGGCTCAGCAAAAGAAGCTAAGTCATTCATCACCAACCCGCTCAGGTGACTGGGAGCTCAACAAAGAAGCAATGACACCAGTAATTTTTTCAATCCAATCCATCTGATCCATTGTACTCTCTGCCTGCCCAAGTATAGGTGCACATCACTAGACAGGAAGCAACTTATCTATTAAAACTTCCTACAACATCATTCTGTGCCTAAAGATTAAAGAAAATACAGGCAACAGATTTCAGGTTAAGCTTCATACCTGCAATGTGTAGTTTTTGTGGGCGAAATTATTCTGAAGCAGAACCGCAGATCTGATTGGTCTGCATCAACTTTAATGGTTGATGTTAGCAAGTTTACTGTATGTCGTGCTACAGATTTTTCATCATGTACACCGCCATGATAATGAGAAGAGAACCATCTGTTGAGCAACCCAGAACCATGCTCGGAGGGAGTGCTACTTCTTTGGTTAGAATAACCACTCTACAAAATCAAAAATGGAAAAAATGTTGGAATAATATGAAACACTAAGCATGTCAATAATATCATGCCAGATTGAGTATTTAAATAGTGTTAGGGGGGACCTACGGATGGTCTACTATTCTGCTTGCGATAATAGTATAGCATTCCTCGACTATCAAGGACAAAGAACCTCCTTTTCCAGTCACCTCTCAAATTTGAAGACCGCTTTGAGAGATAGCCTTGCCGAATGGTCTGAACCTGAAAATAAGTACTTACATTTCAATATCACAGGCATTTTCCTTGCTGAAATGTACACCTGTGTGCACACATGAATGCTAATTTTCAAGACAAGATGTGCTACCTTGCCCTTTGAAGCTGACTGCATCACTGCCTCAATCATCTTATGTGAACTTCTACCAATTGCTTGTATTCCATCACCATTAGGGGAATCATTCATGCCATTTGGTGACCATCGGCTTTCCCAGTCAATTTGCCTTTTGAACTCTTGCATCCTCTCTACAAGAGCAGCTTGCTCGTAGTTAGACCTTTCTCTTGATTGCTGTGCGTAAGAAAGAACCTACAAAATGAGAATCCACAGTGTGTTGAAACAAGCGACCTTTGTTAGCTTCAAAAATGAAGGGAGAAATGCAGCTATGTGAATAATTGGAGAATTCAGTAACCAAGAGTGCTGCATTGTACTTCATGGAATCATAAACACAAACAAAAAGATCTGAGTAGGTGATTCCCACTCAGCATGACCAAATGACAGACGGACTTTAGCAAAGAAGCAAATGTAGCCAGACCATCTAACACCTAAATTACAGGGGTAGAAGGTCCTAAAAGGTAAATATCTTGAAGGTGATTAAGCATATAACATGCAAGGATAATCGATGGTGCATTAGTGGCAGAAAATGTTGGTGTATCCATTAACAAGTAAATGTGTATTACCTCAATTAAGTCAGCAACTAGTATGAAACATTCAGATGTAGCACTACAAACAACATGAAAAGAAAGATCATGGTTAAAGAGTTACTTGATTGATATACGGCTCCATCTGATGGAGTAGTTCATATCCCTGAAGAAATAGCAACAGAGGATGCTTGAATCACACTTGCATATAACCAAGGAATGTCAAAATGCAAATAATGAAAAGCCAGTACTTGTTTGAAATAACGAAGATGTGCATCCATTGTTCCACTAACAGCCTCCAAAAATTCAAATCTTTTCTTTGCCTCAATATTTGAAAGTGCAGTCACCTGAAAATTAACATGGATAAGACAAACAAAAGGCATGGCAAATTTATAAATATAGAAAACACGATGGTAATATGGGGAAACAGTGCATCTACCAGGTTGAAACGAGCTTGCTCAAATGAAGATCTGGTACTGTGGAGCTCCTGGTTATGTCACAAGCAAGTTAGTAGCAGGTAGTGATCCACCAACTATATAAAGTTCCATAAGGTCAAATTAAGAAAGGAACCTACATCCTCTACTGCAGTTGCTACTTCTGTCCTTGTGCCTTTCTTCAAGGATAAGTACTTCTCTCGAGCCTGAGTGAGAACAGCTCAAAGTCAGTGATAGAGTTTTTCTAAAAATCAACTTAAGACTTTTGTTGAAAATGCATCATCAAGTGGCAAATGTTAAGCATGCTGACACACAGCAGAAAGTAAACAAAGCTACCAATATTGGGCTGCCGTGCAGTAAAATTATCCCCACAAAACAAGCAGCGGACTAAGCTGCTCCTAGATTAATTTATTTGCTAAAATGAATTACTTTGTCATCCATTAGCAGTCAGTAGATAGAAAATAAAACACAAACAACATCTACACACAATTGGCCAATGGAATCTTTCTGATTCCAATGCAAGTTGGCTATCATACTGGCACGTAAAGAGAACAAAGTCAACAAACGCCAAAACGGAAAATAAGGGAAAATAGAACCCTTCATTGTTTTGGTCACAATAAGCCAACATATTGAATCATACGAGCTGCAGAACAACCTCGGAAACATTTAATATTGTCATTTTGAAATGGCTTCAAAACAGTATTACCTGGTCATACAGAAGGCTAGCCTTGTCAAAATGCTTCCGGGCATCCTAAACAAATGCTATCAAATTTAATACCATGTACAAATCCAAATGTGAATTTTATAGATTAGACGTTAATAGAAAATTATGCCAATACCTTCACATCATGCAAATCAATGTCCACAAACTGCACCAACTGGTCATTAAGCATATGCTCAACCTACCAGAACAGTGTATCAGAGGTTATACCACCTAAAGTGGAAGTATAATTGCAACATCTAGTAAAATGGGGTTAGTTCCATTCTCGGTGAAGAAAGCATAGAGTTATGAGTTATGATATGACCACATGAATTCTTCATGAAATCGTCAATGACTTGTTAATGTAGAATTGCACAGCCAAGTAAACAAGTCATGCAATTGGGTGACAATATCGGAAAGAGTTGTGAGTCGTGACTGATCAAAAACATTTAGATGAAAGAATGCATGTGCAGTAATGTACATATAAATGCCTACCTGGGAGCGCAAAACTTCCTTGTATGTTCCAATTTCTCTTAAGGCAATTGTAAATTTGGTCATAACAGGTCCTGGGAAAGAGGTAAATGTCATACTTTACAAGAGAACCGACAAATTTAGAAAGAAGTAAGAAAAATAACATTGATGACAAATGAAATCTGGTGACAGGTATGATGTCTTGTAATTTTCGTTGACACAAGCAAATTATCCAATTTCAGCAAGCATGAAAACAAAAGGAATCCTGAATGCTCACATCACAAAATAGAAGAGAATATAACTAACTCACATCACAAAATAGAAGAGAATATAACTAAAACAAAACCAAATAAATATATTTGTATCAGAAATGCATTGCTAACCTCCAAAAGCAACACTGATTGGATCGTTATGACCCCCTCCAAATGTTTCCAGTGAACTTGCGAATGCAATATCTCCATCATATGCTTCCCCTAGTCCTTCACTGAAATAAAAGGGCAAATGTAAATGTTTGTAATCCTATATAGCAGCATGCAAGCACAAATTAGGGAGGAGAAAAGTGCTGAGAGGACAACACATGAAATCGTGAATGAGAACCCAACCCATATTCTCCAATAGAATCCACAAATTAGGGGAGAAGGAACTTTCAGGTTTGGTAACTCCAAAAATGCCACCTAAATGAGATGCAAATGATAACTTACGTGTATCTGCGGCAACCTTTGTGAAACTTCAAGCATCTCTCTCTCAGCAGTTCAGCACCTTCTTCAAGTGATTGTATCTATTTATTACAAGGAGAACAAGTTAAACAGTGTTCATGAACCAAAGAGAGCAATTATTCAAATTTTGGTGAATCACAAGATCCCCAAACAACTTAAAAAGGTTAAGCAGACTACAAATTTGCACTGAGTTGAGACGTTACACACATAGATGGAATAATCTATAATAAAAAAAAGATGTATCAAATCAAATGCACCTGCTTTGGCCGAATTGCATACAGTTTATAATGTACTCCTCATAGGCTCATACCCTTGCGTAAAAAAGGCCTTTTCTCTACGAATCACGACAATTCCAAACCACCTACTACAAACAATTAGCAACCAACAAAAGAATCAAACAATCCTAAAATGTACAGCCCATTTGGAACACTGGAATTGAACCGTTTCCTGCAAATTCCTGCATTTCAATCAGGCCCTACACCAATTAACACAATTTAGAAAAATTACACATAAACAAGCAAACATTGCTATCTAATTTGCATTGAAACAAACATTGAACTACCAAAAACATGCATGACAAATGAAAAATAGCATCGAGCAAAACGCAAAACCTATTATTGTTCTAAGGAACTCAAACTGAAACACGCCTAAAGGAGAAACTTTCCTCACACGTCCGCATCAGAACAGACCAACCAATGACACTAAATTCACCAGTGAAACCGTCCGCACAACCTCAAACAAATAAGAAACCTGCACTGCACTACGACAAAGCTGCCTCAAATTCTAATGATTCGACGCAAAATTACACCGAATGGGATTAGGCATCCTACACCCATTCCCATCGGCACAGCCCAAAAACAAGGACGGATCCAACCAGCCACCCGCAGCCCAATCCGGGAGCCACCGGCACCAAGTATTACACCCAAAGTTGCAACCTTTTTTTGGCTCCCAACTCGCCTGACACCAACCTCCCAACCACGAAGCCAGGATTCCCAAACGCCAGGAATCGAGATCCAACGAGTTTGCTCACCTGCTTCCTGAACATGGGCGAGTCATCGAGCCTGGTGAAATACATGGCTGCCTACGCCTCCGCCTCCGCCGCCGCCGCAGCCACTTCAACCCCACGACCAGACTGTGTCCTCCTAGCTCCTCATTAACCCCTTCGCCTCCGCGAAACCTAACTCGCCGGGGACCCACTTTGCGGCAACCGCAACCGCCACCACGACCTCCACCTCGTCGTCGGAGAGCCGCTCCTCCTCCTCCTCCGGCCGCCGTGTCCGACGGCGGAGTGGAACGCACTGCCGGGGACTGCCTGTGGTGCTCGCCGCGAAACCCTAGCCGGCCGCCGGAATTGGCGAAATGGCGGCGACTCGCGTGGGGAAAGGAATCGAATGGCTCGGCGAGAGGGGAGGGGATGGAACGCGCTGAGAGGGAGGGTAAAGGAAAAGTGAGCGATGGAAATAACGGTGCGCATTTTTCCTTAAGATTAATTACTATTTATGGGGTTAATTAAGGAGGAGTGGGGATTATGCGCTAATCGTGTAGGGCGCGTCGTGGTAGTCCTCGTCTACAAGATTACAGCGACGTGGGGCCCGGTGACAGTGAGAGGGTGTTGGAGCAGACGGTGCAGCAAAAGGTGGGGGGCGGCGGTTTGCGTTGGGAGGAGGCGGGTCACCTACCGGTGAGTGTATGGGTGGACTTTTGGTTGCTCCAAAACAGCCGATAGAGCCTTCCTTGAAAAGAGAATTTAATAAATACTAACATTACATATGTGTTCTTCCTTCTCCCTCCTCTAGGTTCAGAGCTCTCAAACATATAGCCTCAAAAAATCCACCAAAGCACTATTAAAAATCACCTCAACCACTAGATCTATCCACACAAAATCCTAGCCCTTGGATCTTGAAAAAAATCTTGAGAGTGGGGCCTATTACCATTGGGTGAGAGCAACAGAGAGGATATGACACATCTTTCTCCTCCTCTAGAAGAGAAGAAGAGCACAAGCAGAGACAGCGGACCCCTCAGATGGAAATGGTCCATGGGAAAGGAGGCCAAAGGCACGGGGATGGGAAAAATGGGTTGCACCCGACGCAAAAAAAACTAATAGTGGTGGTGGTTTAGGAGAGGGACATCGTAGAAATAAATGGGCATGGCGGTGGCAATGCTTTGGGTGCTCGAGGGTGCAGCTAATTCGTGATCTAACACGGGATATGAGCATGTCAAAGTGTAGAACACAATGAGGGGACACTTAGGTATGAGTGAATTGGTCAGAAACTCACCATAGGTGACAAATGGCAACAACAAGACCCGAGCCAAGGTGAGGAGAAATAAACTCAATTACTGTGAACAAAATTATCAAATTAAATTTGGGAATATAAGGATTGAGAGGTGAAACACAACACAACGCAAATGGATATCAACATAGATTACTGGATTGAGAGATCAACGTGGCAGGTCGTATGAGAGCGACGGGGCGGGAGGAAGCATCTGCCTTGCTTGTTGCAAACTTGACATCTTGGTGTTTCCTCTTGTCTCTCTACATTTTGAC
This sequence comes from Bonia amplexicaulis, assembly GCA_036346245.1. Lineage (NCBI taxonomy): Eukaryota > Viridiplantae > Streptophyta > Magnoliopsida > Poales > Poaceae > Bonia > Bonia amplexicaulis. The sequence continues at coordinate 1,673,732 of CM070760.1, read as the reverse complement.
ATGCTCACCTACCATTCTTGTCCACCGTGCTGATTCTGCCATATTTGCCCTAGTCGTCTGGCACCCATGTCTACCATCGGCGTGTATCCGGTGCTTCTGACCCTGAAACGACAACACCAATAGCTTTGTCTTGTCGTGGGCATTTCATTTTGCCTATCCCCTAAACCGAGCCTCACCACCACTTTTCTTCGCCATGGGCGATGACTTGTAGAGAAAGAGAAGCAATGGAGGAATAAGGAGCAACACGGTGTAGGCTAGAATGACAAGTGGGACCGGCCTTAGCAAAAAAAAAGGAAAAAAAGAAATAGAAGAAGGAAGAGTGAGGGTAGCATAGCCATTTCACACTCTTGGAACGAAAAATGTGACAACATAGCATTTTCAAGAGTTTTACGTGTTTACGGTGGTATTTGTATACCCAGTCTCTTCATAATGGTATTTTACAACTCACGAATGATATCGATAGCACTTAATAAATTTACTCTAACTTCTGTTTCTCATTTCTTTTTTCTTTTTCATCATATCGGTAGTTTTGCAGAATGCCTGAATGATATATGCGCAGCACAGAGCAACTGTTATGCATCAGCAGCCATACTTATCACCTATGTGTGTTTACAACTTTTGTATGTATTGCATCTCTGTTTGCTTGACTGTTAATTAGTATAGAGTACTATAGGCATGCATTAAAGTCTATTGAAATATAGATTAATCCAATTTGGCAGAGTTGGTCAAACTAACATACCCCAATTGAGGTTACATTTGATCTTAGCCACAATTAAGTGCAAGGAATGTACTTGCACATGTTTGGGACAAGCTGCCGACGGCCGAGTGCCGACACCAATCTTCAAATGGGGAAAAAGTTCCATGTTATTTGCCTCGATATTCAATCTAGGATTTTGTGGTTGGGTCAATTACTGCGTAACTGGAACTGGTAGCTTCTAATTGCAGTGTGTGTGTATATCTAGGAAGACTCTTTTCTACTCTCGGATGTAATTACATCTCATATCGTTTATCATAATATAGAAAATATCTTATGTAACGGAAGGTATGTACGTGTAGTATACGAGTATCTAAGACTATCTAGGTGGTATGAACAATTTTTCATATGTGGCATGTACATTTTTTTGACATACTTCTTTTTATATGCATATATGAAGATATTTATAAAATACGCTAAAAACTATGAACTCTCTTGCGATTTTTTCGTATGGTTCACATTGGAGTATCTTATAATTAGTATGCGAATATATCTAAAGTGATAAATGAGTATTTCAAGTTTTTTTGGTGGTATATTAGAGGTGGGTGTAATTATACTCAGGAGTAAAAGGTATTTTCATATATATATATATATATATATATATATATATATATATATATATATATATATATATATATATATATATATATATATATATATATATATATATATATGACAAATGACTAATATATCACATCATTTTTCACTTCTATATTAGACATGCAAGAGACTCCCGGAAAATTAAAACATACTACAAACTTACCTTTCTAAAACAATAAACACCACGGAATTCATAAAATATGTAATGGTTGTTTTCGACATAAAGTTCATAAATATGCAATGTTTATTTAGCTTAAGATACAGTAGGAAGTGCATCTGTGCACGCTTAGCTGAAGAGACAAGCTTAGGCCCGTTCAATCCAGTTTTTTTAGCGATTTTTGATTTTTAACTATTGATTTTTGACTAAAATTATATTGTATCTACTGTTAGCATTTTTAAAGTCATTCAATTAAATAAAAATAAGAAAAAAATTAAAAACATAGTTATATCTCCACAAATGATACAAAGTTAAAAGGCAAAAATAAAAAACAAAAAACTAAAATTAAAAACCAACACATTTATTATGATATCTAGCTCCTAAAAAGTAGAAATTAAAAGCTGAAATGAACAGAACTATACGAGGAAAAGGTGACGAAAGGATCAGGGTAACCTCCCGGCGGTGGCATCAACAGCGATCGTGAGCGCAGCAGTAATCATGCACGAACAGTGCAGCTTTTAATTTAAATTCCTTTGGTTCCAGGACTAAAAGAACACGAGCAGAAGATTTAAAACTTTGAGCATGTTATTTACGGTTTCTAAAAACAGCTTTAGATTTTTACTATAGTACCTAACTTTAAATATAACATTTTCTCAAGACAAGATCTACAAGTTAATTGTAGTACACGTTAAAAACCTAACATCTGTATTAACTAAAATCATAAGTAAGTATCTCTCTGTAATCTCTATCGTAAACAAACAAAATTTAAAAATTTCAGCTAAAAGACATGCCCAATATAAAAAAAAGCAGGCAGCTCGGAAACTGAGTGGGCCCCCGCAAATGCTGCCTCTTCGTTTCGGCTTTTTTATTGGGTGCCGCCCCTGCGGGTCCCACCAGCCCCTCAAAATTGCTACGCACCTGATGATGCTAAGAAAAAGAAATCGCTCCTAGCCTTGCTTGTTTCTCATTTGTTTGCACTTGCTTCTCCAAAAAAAAAAAAAATGGTTGGTTTTAATCGCCAGTGGTTGCTGTGACAATAAACAGCCAAGCAATACCTTTTTAGTATTAAAACCAGAAATGTATGAGATCACAACTTATAAAGCACAAATAAAATAGAGTGATCCCTTAAAAAAATATCTACACGATATTTTATTCCAATAGAGTCTTACTCCTATCGTGTGAGTATATTTTTTATTAGCCAAAATATTTATTATTTGCACACGATCAACGTATGTATTCAACTGTAGCTAAATTACAAAAGTTTAAATTAGAATTGCCAATTATAGCACACGACTTTTTGGCATTTAGTTTTTTAGACAGAATAAAATAAAAACACAAATAGAAAGATCCATGCATGTCCCAACATAATTACGCACACTCGCTGGACATCTCCAGGATCCATTGTGCAATTTAAAATAGCTTTGCATGCACATTAAAGAGAGGATTGGAGAGGAAAAGGCCATGGTACTCTTAGTTTTAGTACTTCAAATATATTTGGTTCTTACTCCTTTCCACCTGTACGGAAATTTCTAAAATTTTTGTATAATTTTTTTAATACCAGCCTATTGTCTATTTGAATGCGACACCATACAAACGTCATGAGAAGAATGCATTTCATATCAATCATAAAACCGATTATTTGTGAGTTTGTCTGAAGCACCACTAACATGGAATTATCCATGGGATAAAAAAGACATAACACAAAAATATATAGAAGTGTTTACAGATAATTGGGTGCTAACCAAAGACCACACGATGTTGTACCGATAGTTTTGGCAATCATCTAGATTGAGCAATCGTCCTTGCAAGGTCATCATGAAACTTATCTATGGACCGACCACTCATTTGTGACGTCGATGAATCTGAGGCATCTTGTGCAATGGCATGTCTCGCATATATTAATGATATTGTGGGCACATAATCAGGATTCCTGTCACACCTATGAAAATGCATGCCCATTGTAGCATGCTCACGTATGAAGTTGTGCAGTCCCATGGTTGCTACTACAATCGTAGCATGCTCATTCCAAGTGCTACTCACATGAACAATATCCAAATCCACATGAAAAAGATACTAGGGTAGATCCAAGCATTTGGGGAGGCTCAGATCTACAGATATGGGGGCAATTGGACAACCGTAGAGGTCGAGGTAGGGTGAGGTTGCCACAAAGAGGAGGTCAGGAGGCAAGAAAATGAAGATTTTCTACTGTGGCGGAATTAGGGGTTTAGGGGTGGTGCTGGCTCACCTTTGCTGGAGTTAGACAAGGTGTGCGCGGGGTCGCCGCTTGTCTTCGTGGACACCAAGGTTGCCGCTCGCCATGGACACCGATTGCCTAGGGCCGATGGCTTGTAAGGGCTCTGGGGTCAGCGACTGGTAGAGGCTTTGGGGTATACCAGGATGGGCTTCGGGGCTAGCGGAGAGGAGCGATGGTGACGTGTAGGGGCTCCAAGGTCAACAACGGGTAGGGGCTTTGGGGCGTGCCGAGACAGGCCGGGTCAGTGGGGGCGCCAGGATCGGGGCCGTGGTGAAGTGCTCGGGGGCCGGTTACGCTCGAGTGAGCAAGAGCGAGAAATGAGATGGGAGTAGCGACGAGAGGGGCCGAATCGGCCATTAAATGAGGTGGCAAAAGGTGGGTAAATACACTCTAACTTGAGAGGCATTTTGGTAAGAGACCTAATTCTTGCAGAGAGCGGGGGCAAAGATCGCTCCTAATTTTTAACTGCAAACTGCTTCCGATTCTAGAATGCTCCTAATTCTAAAAAAGGAGAAGCCAGGGCGTTTGGCTAGACTTCTGCTTCTCCAGTTGAGAATCTGACAACAAAAGCTCTACTAATAGGTCCAAAGATCGCCAACTCTTACAACCTTAGCATCCAACTGGGTGGTGCTGAAGCTGTGATATACTACGCTGCACTAATTCTGGGGTAGGAAATGTGTGTGGACACTGGACAGAGAGGAGAGCAGCGGCGATGGACGGGAGTATGGGACATCATTCATTGTGCTCAGGCCACCCTCCTCGTTTCGAGTGGGGTTTGGTGCCCACTTCTGCGAGTCCGCTGTTCTCGCCGGTCTGCTTACCTCTGCTCCTCCTACCTTGTTCTAGCGCAAGCCTCTCCCAAGTGCTGCGGTTAAAATTTGGTAAAAAAGATGGAAGTGATATGCGGAACAGTTTTAGCTCCAACGCCAAGGAGGTGAGAGCAACATTGATTTTTTTTATTATTCTTGGTACTGTCACTTCCTCTATTTAATCTGTTAGCGCATGACCTTAATTACTCTTCTTCCTCTGTTGGAGCTGGTGCCTTCTGATTACCACCACGATCGAGCTGTGGAACATGCGTGCGGACAATAAAGCATGTCCAAGCAGGCACAAGTCAAAAGATGCCACCCTCTTTTGGGATAGCAATGATGCCTGCACGGTGCTGGTGGCCGGCATGCACAGGCACTACGGTCGACGTCGCGGTCAGTCGCCGCCGCGCGCACGGCCCACCGGCGGTGACCGGAGCGGGAACGCGCGGCAGGGACAAAGGCTTCTTCCGTGACGTATTCGTCGGTCAGGTCAGGTCTTCGGTCAGGTGCAGTGCTAGTATGCAGCGGCACTGCGACAGCGGCGGCCGGGTCCATCAGGGACGGCTAATCAAAGTTTGGTGAACATTAAAGTCTACGAGTTCACATCGACGGCGGCGACCTTTATCCAAGGAATCTCTCTGTTTCTCTCATTCTTTTTATACCTTCTTTCTCTCCTACTTTCTTTCCGGTCATCCACCCAAAGAAAGCTTCAAGCTAACGTCTCTCTTTTGCAGAGAGTAGAGTACCACTTTGTGTTAGTTAAATTAAACGAGGTCCTTCTCATGTTTGTTGATCCTCTCCTGTCGATGGTATCATGCTCCGACAGAAACTTGCGTTAGTTGATTAACTGAGGCGTTTCCCATGTTTGTTGATCCTCTCCTGCCGATGTGTCATGCTCCGACAGAAACTTGGTTAGCTGATACAACAAACAGTCTGGATGAGCTTTCTGCACAATCTAATGGATTTGTTAGTGACTGCTTGACCTGTTACGGAAGTGCCAGGAAAATAGTGGCGTGTGCATCGCTAAGGCACGACGACGACGCGACAAAATCGCTCTTTTTTTTTCCGAAAGAGGTTGTATTTAAGCGCAGCTCTTTTTGGAGATAGCTACTATATACTGTTTCAACTGTTTCAGCCAAAATTTTCAGCAATAGAAAAGGGGGGGAACCCATTTCCTTGCCATGAAAATTTGTCCACGGGATATGCAAAATACAAACAAGCGCTTGTCTCTTTTCTCCTCTGAAAGACCAAGCCCATATTTGTCACTGAAAAACTCCCTTTTTCTTAGGACACAAGACCGTCTCCATGGCGCCAGACGCCGCCGCCGCCGCCGCAAGGGATCGGTTGCTAGCGAGAGCAGAGACAACAAGGCCAAAGCCCATACATACATGGGTTGTCTTGGGGCAGATACCGATCGCGTCGCTGTCGCTCGCGAGCGCTGCGTCAGAGAGGCTTTGTTTTGCCGCGGCAGGAACGCGGGGGCGGCAGGCGTCGTGCGTCCATTGGCAGCGAGGTATCTGGTTGAGGCAGGCCATGCCTGCTCTGTCCCTTGAGATGATTTTTATTCTTCCCTGAAACTCTGGTGATTTAGCAAACTGTTTAGGCAAGTTTGGGGGTGCCAGACCAAGATGTGTTGGTAAGATCTCAGTATCGCACGGCACGCTAGTAGATGGACCGGAGCAGGCTTGGAGGCCTTGACAGTTAAAAGGGCTAGCGTCCTTCGTAATTTTTAGAAGATTTGACGCTGTTTGCGCGGTATTTATAAGAATACCTGTATGCACAGCGTATTTACCGTCTGATGAGCGGGTGGCAGTGCAGAAGAGCCGACGCGTGGTCACCTGCCATCCCGTGAGAAGACGGCAGGCGCCTGCCACCCGCTCACGAGATGGCAGGTGATTAAGCCGGCTATTAACCGGCTTAACCACTGTTTAAATTTGTAATTTTATATTATATTTATTTGAATTTTTAAATATAGCAAATGAGATCAAAAAAATATAAAATTTTATGCACGGACTCCTGACACAACGTACTTAATTGTGTAATTTTTTTTACAATTTATCCCCTTTGAATATTGCTCAAAAATTTGTATGATTTTGATATTTGTAGGAATTGTTACATATAGCAAACGAGCTCCAAAAATTATAAAATTTTATAATTGTATATTTTTTGAGGAATTTTATGTGCTCCAAATTTGCCATGTTAAGTCGTGATAATTTAATTGTAATTAGCGACATACAGCCCCTCGACATCCCTCTTCGTATATCGTGGTGGAGGTTCCCGAGGCATCGTGATACGTTGTGTAATTTTTGTAATTTTTCGAGGTATTTGCTACCTCTAAAAATTCTTAGAACGAATGACTGGGGGCTAATGGCCTGCTGCCTGACCATTGTGCGACAGGCCTGGTGCCCCACAGTGGTAAGACAGCAGGCTATTAACCCCTGACCATTAGTGCTTAATCAGCCGTTTAATTAAGCGTTGCTCAAATAATTTTTAGAAGTAACAAAGTGGTGCGAATAATTATGTAAAAATTACATGACGTAGTACACTACATCATGAAGCTCTATAAAAAAGTCATAATGTTTCACTACTATTTACTAACTCTAAAAATTCTTAGAGCAGCGCATAACTGTTTAATCGTTTAGTTAATTGTGTGTCATTTTAGAAATTTTTAGAGATAGCAAATGACCTCAAAAAATTACGAAAAAATTACACAATGTATCACGATGCCTCCAAAAGCTCCACCAAAAATATTGTAATTTTTTGAGCTCATTTTTCTATATTTACAAATTCAAAAATATAACATAAAATTACGAATTTAGGCAGGTAATTAAATCGGCTAATTAGCTAGCTTAATCACCTACCGTTTTGTGGGCAGACGGCAGGCCACACCTATCGTCTACTGGCCGGGTGGTAGGCGCCTACCGTCTGCTTGCCTGACGGTAGGCGCCATGTGTTAACTATTGGGTACTATCGTCTGATGACCGGATGCTAGAAGTGTTATTTTTATTAATACCATTTGTATACAGATATTTTTGTAAATACGCATTGAAAACACGTTATATACGGGAAAACTCCTACAGAAGCCTACTCTACATCGTCTTGTACACGATGCAACTGCTACCTGTCCCTGTCCTTGTCAGATACATATTGTACTAACTAGCTGACGTGCAACCTAAGGTATGTCCTGCTGCCCCTGGCCTCCATCCGGTTCCATGCGAGGCCAGTACCAGCAGCAGAATGCTGACTATGGTGTCGCGTACTTGGGGCTGAAAAAAGTGGTTTATGCCTGAAATTTTACTGTAACTGATAGTGACTTGTTTGGCGTAATTAAATTTAAAACTTTTAAAAATAGAAAAAACATGTTAGCCCATTACAGACAATACAAACGAATACGAAAAAACCGGCAAAAAAGCTTCAAAAAGGCTAAAAAGATAAAAAAAATATAAAATTTAGGAATAGTGAAAAATAAGCTAGAAGTCAGAAGCTCAAGTCGAAATGAACGGGGCCAATATGATGGCCTTCCTTACACCTTCTTCAATGCCGTACCACACAAACAGGCCGAGCGCAAGGCGACCGAATTACCTGAACAAAGTTCAGATGCAGCGCCAGGACACATCTACGTGACCTCCTGTGTTAGCCATTGGCCTCCAGAGCTCCTCCGGGCATCCATCCAAAGCGTGCAACCAACCGCATGCTGTGCAGACTACCTAAGAAATTGAAGGATTCAGAGAAGAAGGTTTCTACTTTCTACTTGCAGCGTACGTGAAGTGAAGATTCAGTAGGAGGCGCTCGTCGAGGTTGGAAAAGCGTCGCTTTGGGTAGAGAATGCCATAATGGAAATCTTGATGGTTCACACTTCGCATTAGCTTTGATCTAGCTACATGATAAGAATCGGCACACCCAATGCCCTACCAGATGCATTGATAGTACATAGAAGGGAACAGTCTTTTCCTTCGAAGCTGATAACTTTTGGCTTTTAATACAGTATCTAATTTTCAAACGGAGTATTTTTTCAAGATGGGATCAACAAATTAAACGATGTACATATTAAAAATCTAACATCTGTACTATCCAAAATCGTAAGTGAGTATCTCTCTCCGTAATCTATACCGTAAACAACCAAAATTTAAAAATTTTAGTCAAAAGTCATAAGCCGCAGCCGTTGCCAAACAGACCCAGAATTACAGAAGGGATATACCACTTGAGAGGTTAACTTAAAAATTTACAAAAAAAAAAATAGTACACATACTTGAGTGAACAGAAGGGGATAATAACAATCCAAGGACTTAAACTTGATTGCAATTTTGCTTATAATTTATAAAGTAGTACTACAAGAAGCCGAAACGCGCAAAGAGTAGCGCTGGAAACATTCCCACCACGTGGGCCACAAAGTCCGTTCTTGCCAAGACCACGAAGAGCCCAAAGCAAGAAGAGCTGTTGAGTTTTCGACGCTGTTCTTTTTTTGCTGTAGTTAATATTTTAAAGCTGTGATTGATATCTTTTTATTCTAATTATACTGTTTATATAAATAAATTAAATACCGATAAGCAATAGGTCGCTCCAAAACAGTAGTTAAGAAGTCGTTCTATTTGTTTGTTGAGACAAACTTTAAACTGAAAAGAAATATGCCAAAGGAGAGGCTGGCCGCCTTGTTCCCAGCTATCGTCATTGTCGTACCATAGGGCTTCTGGCCCTAAAGCGGCTCATGTCCATGCTGCGGCAGCGGAAGTGGCATTGTTGGCAAATCCAAGCCCGTAGTAAGCCCTCCTCCCCTCTTAGCTAGCCCCTTTTAACCCCAATTTGCATTTGTTTCAAGAGAAATAAACATTCAACAATCAAAATAACGGTACTTGTCGATTGTTATAAAACGTATGGCATAAATACATGATTAAGAGAATGAGAAACACGGATTTAACATAAAAAATACTTTCGGGGAAAAACTACGAACGTATGAAGGCATAATTTACTACATAAGAAGAATTACAAATACGGGGAACTTCAGCATATCTTAATTGTACGACTACAGATGTACATATATAGTCTCGAAAATAAGAGTCTCAGACGAGAAAGGAACAGAGTCCTAGTTAAGGACAAAACAGAGACCTACTTGAAAACTGGAACAGTAACCTTCTCGGAAATAAGAACAACACCTCGCTCAGAGAGTCTCAGAAGATAAAGATGAAGAATTTTAATCGAAAGCGCCTCAAGTAGTCATGTCTGATGGAATGTCTTGTTTAGTCGGTATGAGGTCGGAGATGAAACTTGGGAGGGAGGGCCGGGTAGGGATGTAAACGGATCGAATACGAACGGATAATGTCTCTATCATATTTGTTTTCATATTTTTCCTCGAATGCAGATACGAATACGAATACCTCGGATACGAATACAAATACGAATAATATCGAATACAGATATGGAGCGAATACGAATCAAAACGAATACGGTAACGAATATTTATCGGAATATGAAAAACCTCTTAAACTGTACACCCAAAATCAATGAAAACATATAAATAGTTTAGGTGCAATTTTGTCCACCATTCGGGCATTGAATGACAAAGACAAAGGTCGTGATGTATCGCTCTCTTGCACTTTATTTTGCATTCAACTTTTACTAGCATCCCTTAAATATCTTAACAGGTGCAATTGTGGCCATCAAATCTAAAATTGAATAACATGGGGGATGAAGATGTGGCACTCTGACGCGCTCTTGTGCTTCATTTTGCACTTAATTTTAATAGAAAATTAATTAAGATCTCAAAGAGATGGTAAGAATACCAAAATCCGCATCCAATAGCTCTCACTCATCTAATTTAATCAGACGGTGGAGATATCCCTATTATTGATTTGCATATACCAACCAGTTTCTCTAAAAGCTTAACTTGTTAAAAAAAGACGGTGACTCTTAAGTCTAGGTTGCACTAGGTCTAAGATGGGCCATAGCTAGTTTTATTTTAATGTTGTGTTAGCTAGATCTTAAACTCAAGATCTCTTACATCTGATATCATATTTGATTGTATACATCAATCAGTTTAATCAAAAGCTTACCTATAAGGGAAATGTGGGCAATATAGTAGTTACTTCAACACCGTGACCTCACTCCGTTCACTGCCTTGTCAAAACGGACTTCCAAGATGCTATACGTACTGCTTGACTACATTTTCAGGCAATAACGACAATAATATCTTGCCACGTTTTTTTTCAAAAATACATATATGGGTAAGATGGAAACCGCAACGATAAGAACGTCAGAAAATTCATAACACAGGGGAACACTCGCCTAGTGATACATACACATTCGTAGAGAAGCTTATCATTGTTTCCACGTGCACAAAACGCAGCTCCTGTTATTTTCAGCTTCTAAAAGCTGTTTTTCAGTTTTTCTATAGGAACTAACTTTTAACGAAGTATTTTTTTCAAGATAGGATTTACTAGTTAATTATAATACATACTTTACTGACTTCATTTATACCGGCAAAAATCGCACGTGAGTTTCTGTTACTCTGTAATCTCTCATACAAACAAATTCAAAAGTCATGTCGCATGTTAAAAAAAAGAATGCACCGCAGCATAGAGGTGAGTTGAGCTCATCCAAGACAGGGCATGTATGCAGGTGTTCTGCTTAGCCTAAATGCTAAACTGCAAGTGAGAAATTGCAGCGCAAGTACTGATGCAGCCAGTTAGTTACAAGCTGCATGCATCATGTATGTACAACAGTCCAGAATCTCCTGGTCACTGCTCCATGTCAACACACACTGTTATTTAAAGGGTCGGTGACTTGTCTCCTACCCACCATCACTGCTGCTTATAGCTAAATTAATCGAAGATTGGTTAGAATCTGAAGATGATCAGACGGTGATGCAAACAAGAAGATGATCCACTGGCTAGTACTACGCACTTAAGAGACATTTGTTCGTCTAAATAACTTGACTTGTGTGAACACGCAACCACTTGAGCATTTGACTCGCGCGGGGAGAAGTTGTGTCGAAACTTCCTAACCGGCTTTGTTTATTTCCCACTTGTACCTAGTTGCTTTGCGGTTTAATTCCATTATCTATACATCCAGCTTTACGGGCCGCTCAGTTGGACTAAAAAGAAATAGTTTATAACTAAAATTACATTGTAACTAGTTGGAATTATCCGTTCAGTTGAACTGAAAAAATAGCTTATAACTAAAATTACACTGTAGTTAGCTGAAATTATACGGTAGCTAATAATGACTTATTTAATATAATTAAATTTAAAAAATTTAAAAATAAAAAAACAGATTAGCACATCATAAACAATACAAACTAGGGCTTGACCACTCCGGAGTCTGGACCGTAGCATGGATCTACCGGTTCATATTGAGACAAGTGATCGTCATCTTTTCAGGGTTCACATCAACAAGCCACTCATTGCCTTAATTTTTTTTCATGTGTTAACCATGCTTGTAAGTAAAGACGTACCTCATAATCACTAAACAGTTGTTGGATGGCTGTGTTACTGTCCTTTGACCTTGCGGATCGATTTACAGTGTTAATTCTCTGTTCAGTTTAGCATCATGGTGAGTAGAGAGTAGAGAGTTGGCTTGTCTATATATAGGACCTGTTTGGGACTGCTCTGCTCCAGTTTTTCCAGCTCTGCTCCACCAACTCCACCATGGAGCAGCTCCATCATGGAGTTCTGGAGCGGTGGTCTGTTGGCACACGCTAGCTCCAGCTCCAGGAATGTGAGGTTTCCCTGAGAAAGGTCCAATATGCCCCTGAATGATGTTTGGTGTATGTTTTGATGTATGCGGAGCATATGTAACTGAATTTTTTTTTGCCAATTTAAATATGATGTAAAATATCATAATTGCATTTAATTTATTGGAGAAAACAAAAAAAACAAATATTTTGATCAAATAATTCCGTACTTTTGTCCCATAAATTACAACGTGCTTGATAGATAATTAACGAAGTCCATAATTCGAATACAAATAATGTCCATAGACTAATGATAGATAATTAACAAAGCCCATCATTCGAATACAAATAATTGTCCATAGATAACTAGAGAGTAGTGGCCAATACATAATTCTAGTTCCAAGCTAGAGAAAGAGCGGTGGCCAACTCATCACGGAATACATCCATAGTAGGAGCATTCGGTTCTGTAGTAGACCCATTTGATGTAGCTACATATTTGTGATACCTTTCAGGTATCGTTGGAACAAAATTTGGATCTCGGTCGAACCGAGCGAAGTCCAAGTCTTCACCGCCATGCTCACGAATGAAGTTGTGAAGGACCATAGTAGCCACAACAATCATTTTTTGCTTGAACATCGGGAAGGGCGGCATTTTGTAGAGAATTTGCCATTTCATTTTTAGCACTCCAAATGATCGCTCAATAACATTGCGGATGGATGAGTGAACACGATTGAACCTTTCTTTAGGAGTCTTTGGTTCCATTCCTCTATGCCACTCCGGCATATGATACCTCTCACCTTTATAAGGACAGAGGTACCCTGGACGATTAGGATATCCCGCATCGACAACATAATATTTGCCTATAATTTTGGAGCAAAAAAATTATCAGGCCACATTTGTAAGCATTTGAACAAAAAATAAATTGCATGTTCATATTCGTAATACCTTTTGGAGGGTGTGGAAAAAAGCTTTCGTCCACTCTTATTGCATTGTACAGGACACTAGTATCATGTATAGATCCCGGTTGTCCCGCCGACACATAAGTGAACCTCATATCAAAGTCACAAACTGCTAGAACATTTTGAGTAGGTATACCAGACTTTCCAATATATCTTACTTGATCTGCTTCCTCATTTGTAATATTTCTAAACATTTCCCTAAGCAAATCCTCATTTTGGAGAGGTTTTTTCCTAAACTTGCCACACCACGAATATCCCGTAAAAATAAAACACATACATCAAGACATATATCAAGACATCAAGACATAATTATTGACAGTTTGACAACACTCACATTTCTTGCCTTCTTCCACCACTCATTCTCCATGTCAATTGTTTTTGTCGCATTGTTCCAACCAGTACCTGTTTGCCTCCTCTTCAACTTTAGCCAAATGGACCAATCAGCCTTTAATTTATCCCACTTGTTCTTTATTTGAGTCTTTGATAATAAGATACCGGTCAGCTGTAAAAACCTATCTGACACCTCGGTGTAACCTACAGAGTTCAAATGAGTATTTGGGCAATTGCCTCTACTAACTTGTTCAGCCATCAACTCAGAAGCTATTGTGACATGTGCATCGGTCCATTCCATTTGATCACCCTGACCATGATATTGAAAAAGTACACAATGAGAAAACAGGTGTGACCAACCTGCACATGTCTATAATCAACCAACAAAGGTGCATCACATATGTACATAACTATGAGCATTAGCTACCATTCAACTTTGTTGATCAGCAGATAACCACGTAACCACAGACAAAGACAGCATTATCAATGCATAAATTTACCACAGCATAAAGACCTATTTCATTCTGTAAGCAACCAGAAATTAAGCTCAAAAGGACTCATACTGAGCTGCACTATATCCGCCAACAAAATGCAGAGCAATTGTAGGATCATACAGGAAGATCATACAGGAAGGAGCAATTGTAGGATCCTGGCTTCATGAAGATCATACAGGAAGGAGCAATACCTGTTCCTCTTTCGTCTTCGCGGGTGGTGCGCGTTTCTTCTTCGCTTGGGCGGCAGGAGCCTGGGCGCCTGTTGGGTGGCCGGCCGTGGCTTGGGCGGCAGGAGCTGGCGCCTGTTGGGTGGCCACCCATGGCCACCAGTGCGGCGGCCGCCCGGGCGGCCAATGGCGCCGGCGGCCACCACGGCGGGCGGCCGGCCTGAACGGCCAGCCGGCCGGGGCCGGCCGGAGAGCGGCGCGACGGGCAGCCACGGTCTGGCCGGACGGGGCGGTGGCGCGCCGCCGAGGAGGCATGACGGCCCGACCCGGCGGCCGCGAGCTTCCTCGAGTCGCGGCAATGAGGAGATTTGGGGGCCAGAAAAGAGGTCATCCGTTAGAGGATCACTAGATCTATCACCTTCGTGCATCACCTCGTCGCAGAGCTCGCCGTCGCGGCCGGAATCAGTGGCGGCGCAGGCTAGGGTTGGGGAAGGACGAACTCGCGGGGAGCCGCTCGGTCGAGAGAACAGAAGGGTCGGACGAGAGGAGCGGGGCGGAGGGGGGGCGGAGGAGAGGAGCGGAGGCGGGCGGGAGGCGGAGGAGGAGCGCGGCGCGGGGGGGGCGGAGGAGAGGAGCGGCGGGAGGGGGCGGAGGAGAGGAGCGGCAGGTGGGGCGGAGGCGGCGCGGGCGGCATGGCGGCGGGCGGGGCCGGAGGAGGAGGCGGGCGGGGCGGTGAAGAGGCGGTGCGGGCGGAGAAGAGGAGGCGCTGTGGGCGTGGGAGGAGAGAGAGTCGGGTGGGTGGGGAGGAGAAAAACAATCGAATCGGTATGTTTGTGTAATGGCAGTGGTGGGTAATTACCCTTCAACTCCACAGGAAGATACAAAATGCTGGTTTCTGGAGTACCCCTGAGGAGCTCCAGGAAAAACGTGGAGTTGGCCCTCAACTCCACATTTTTTTTGGAGCGGAGTTTCTGGAGCTGAACCTGTTTGACTGGGTAATTTAGGAGCGGAGCTGCAAAAGTGGGAGCAGAGTAGTCCCAAACAGGCCCATAACGGGCGCCGTGTTGAATACCTCACGATCCTTTCTTATCACCTTTCTGTCTCTAGAACTAGCTAGCTCCTGTTACGATGTAAATTAACAGCCACAGGAGCTAGCTCCTGTTACGATGTAAATTAACAGCCACAGGACGATTGCAAACGATTACTTGCTAGGCATATGAGCGAGGCTCATCCAAGCAGGCGCAGCCGGATGCATGGCAAGAGAGCTGCCGTTTCTCAGCACTGGCACGGTGAGGCGAAAGAGGAGGAGGAGGAGGAAGGCGGCGGCGCCCTCGGCCACAGGTACTCCGCTGCCCGCGCGGATTACGACGTTGCCGTCGTCGCGGCGGCGCTCACGCACGTCGTCTGCTCCACGGAGCCGCGCGGGGAGGTGATCCTGCCGGCGCCGCAGCAGCAAGGTCGACTCTATCTGCATCGCATGCATGCTTCTTGTCATGCTTCATTCATGCATGCACAATAAAATTTCCAACTTTACATGCATGCATGTGTCGTTTCTGAGATGTTGTCTCCGTGACATGTGTGCGTGGTCAGTGGAACGTGGTTCTCCTCGCCGGCAAGGGGGACGAGAGGAGCAGGCGAGAGGGCACTACAGGGGCGTGAGGCAGCGGCCGTGGGGCAAGTGGGCGGCGGAGATACGCGACCCGGCGAAGGCGGCGAGCGTGTGGCTCGGCACGTTCGGCACGGCCGAGGAGGCCGCCCGCGCCTACGACGACGCCGCGCTCCGACTCAAGGGCGCCAAGGCCAAGCTCAACTTTCCATCCGAAGCCGCCGCAGCCGCCACCGCGCAGCAGCGTCGTCGTCATCCGCGCCAGCATCCCACCGCGTCATCGTCGTGGCCGGCGGCCCCGGACGTAGCCGCCGCCGTCAGGCCCTTCACGGAGGAGTTCCCTGACCTCCGGCAGTACGCGCACATACTCCAGAGCGGCAGCGACGCGGACGAGGGGGCCGCCGCCTCCCCACTGCTGCGCTGCCCGCCGGCGAAGCAACTGGACGACGGTCGCGATCGCGGCGGGACCTAATGAAACACGTTGCACGGTGAGCGTGAGCGCGTAACTGTGCGGTTCTAACGTCAGACTTCATCAATCATCGCGGTGGGGACGCGTCGATCGATCGAGTGGCTAATTTGCTGAAGAGTGTCGTGTAGGTTCAAGTTGAACTCGATTGATTTGTCTGCGCGCGTTTTGTACGTGCATATGAAGTTGGGAGGTTCCACACGCCTGGGAGTAGTACTGTTTGGGCCGTACGAAAGCGACGACGTACAGGATTCAACGATGATTGATGCACCAGCTTCGGCGCCGAGAAACGCAACCTTGACCGGTCAGAGAGTCCAGGCGTATAATTGCTTACAAGTTACATATAAGGGTATCCACCATGTATAGTATTCATATTGCTTCTAAGATGAGATCTGCGAACAGCCTCTAAACTTATTAGTTTTATCTGTAATATGTAATATTCGTACTGCCTATAAGGTGGGTCCAACAAACTAGAAAAAAAATCTCTCTTCCCGTCATCCAAACCCCTTTGACAAATGGACCCTTTGAATATTTTAGTCTAAAGAGACTGCCTCTAGCTCTTGAAGGCCAACCTTTGCAATGTATGGAGGCAGCTTTCTACTCCTACCACTCTTCTCGTAGAGGCTGTTTTGCCTCAACCTATGGGTGCTCTAACCGATTATCAATTTGACTGATGGTGCCAAATCTCTCTCATCTATATTACCAACAACGGAAATCCAATGCTACGAGTGGTGGGTACTACATGCACTGTCATATGTTTCCTATCAAGCGCACGGTACGGTGTACCCCTTGGTAAAGAACCAGGAGTTTGATGCTGCTGCAGAGTTTATCGATGAAGCATTGACAGGAGCTGGCGTCTCGCACATCGTCGACGCTGCTGCTATGTGCTATTGTATCTGTTATGAAGGGTAGCGATACGATTCATTTTTAGCACAAGAAAGTTAATGATTGCAAATGCTGATAAGATGATTGATAACCTTTTCTCCAAACCTTTCGAAGGAATTTGAAGTTGTTCCATCCTAGCAAAAGAACAGTTTTTCATGCGTTTGTCCTGACAAAAAATGGAACTATTAGTGACTGGTTTAATTCTATTTAGCTGATTCAGCCTTTGTTTTCTGTAGCCGTTATGTTCGATTGGGTATAGCGAGTCAGATGGGATTGAGTGATTTATTTAAAAAAACTTTCGAAGTATTATCAACAACATGCAACGAAAATACAAACTCCCAAGTTTACTAAATTGACCGTCAGCCAAAGGCCAATCAAACAACCACCACTTTGACAACAAAAACCGCAGATTTAAGAGGCACAAAATTGAACTCAATAAATTACAATAAAGTATAAGGAAAATCAAATACTCATCATCAATATAAGGTTTCCACCATATAATCTTACACGTTTTGATTAGAAGGAGGTATGCAAGGACAGATGAGATTGGTGTTCCTTTTCCAGTAACAGCGGACTCCACAACAAGCGTGGCAATCCGAGAAAGGGATAGCAATGAGCAACTCCGTGTGGGCATGGTGTCAGTGGTGAAGCAACAAACTCACATGGGCAAAGTACTTGCGTTGATATCAAAGCTAAGGCTACCAGGATGAAAATCTTGCCTAGGATAATTTTTTTGATTGAGAACAATTGCCAGATTGGAGGATCAGATCATAAAACAGTCAATCTTAACAAAGCATGCATATTTTTTTTTATGTAAATTACCATACACAATCATGTCTTGCTAATGTTTTTACTTTTTTTGTGCGTATTAATGTGCCATATAAATTGAAATAATCATACGAAATATCTATATTTTTCTTATAGATTGCGATGAGAATTTTGAGTAGAGATAATTGATCATTTGCCATTTCATATGGTGGCACGTGATCATTTGACACTCTATAGAGTTCAATTGATCATTTGACACCCTATAGAGTGACATCTTCATCCTTTGCCATTTTTGAATTTTTTTTATCTCTCTTCTTCTTCCTCATTTTCTTCTTCCTCCTCTTTTCTACATCTTTTTGCTGGTAGCCATGGCAGCAAGGTCGAGCTTGTCATTGGCTGAGACACAGCTCCACCCTTAGTTTTATGAAAGAAATATGCTCAACACCGCCGACCATGACGCCATCACCACATCGCTTCGTTCTCCACATCGGCGCTACCCTAACCTCCTCCGTCGCACCCAACACCACAACCAGCATCGCCTGAGTGCCCTTGCTTTGAAGCCGCCGCCATGGTGCCCTACCACTGACACTTTCCTCCCTCCTTTGCTCTAGATCTGGCGTGCGGCCGGGCTAGGTGAGGGTCCCAAAGGTGGATCGGGGGTAATGTCGGCATGGAGAACAAAGCGATACGGCGACGGTTCATGGTCGGCGGCGTTGAGCAGATTTCTTGCACAAATTTAAGGTTGGGGTTGACCGGATCGGAGGTCACGAGAGGTGGATCTGCGTAAGATTCACCGTTGCTCCAGCTTGCCTCAAGTACTCTCCACTATGCCGCCTATGCTCGCCAGCTGCCAGGCCACCGACAAGAGAAGTGAGCAGTTGCAATTGGAGGGCGGATCCGGTGATGAGTTCAGCCAGTGACAAAGCTTAACATTGGTTGCTATGGCTGTTGGCAAGGATAAAAATAAAAGAGGAGTGAAAAAATTGTAAAATGACAAATGATGAAGATGCTATTGGCAAACGACTTTTGTCATTCCCTGAAGAGGGACAAATGATCGATTGATTCGTTTCCAAGACTGGCAGCGGCAGCTGTGCGGCACCAAGCCCACCTTGAGTCCTGGACCCACTTGCAGTGACCCGGCTCTATAACTGTAGCGAGGCAAAACTGCCGCGCCGTCTCCTCTGCGCTTCTCCAGTCTGCACTCTGCACTGGCTCCACCGCCTCCCCATGCTCTCTCTCCTGTACCTCCTCGTCGCCGGTGCCGCAGCGACGGCGGCGGTGGCGGCCGGAGACGGTTGCCGCGTAGGCTGCCCGATATCCCTCGCCGCCTACTACTTCGCGGAGTCCAACCTCACCTTCATCGCCTCCCTATTCGGCGTCGCCGACTACCACGCGCTCCTCCCTTACAACCCCGCCATCACCGACCCGGACTACATCGTCACCGGAGACCGCGTCAATGTCTCGTTCCCTTGCTCCTGCCTCGCGCTCCCCACAGCCCCCGCCTCCACCTTCCTCGCCGGCTCCCTCCGCTACGCGCTCTCCCGCGGCGGCACCTACGACGACGTCGCCGCGAACTTCGCCAATCTTACCACCGCCGCGTGGCTGGAGGCCACCAATTCCTACCCTCCGAACAGGTTCCCCAACGCAGAGACGGTGAATGTCACCGTGAACTGCTCGTGCGGCGACGGAAGGGTGTCGCGGCGGTACGGGCTGTTCGTCACCTACCCGCTCTGGGACGGGGAGACGCTCGCCTCGGTGGCGGCGCAGTACGGGTTCTCTGGGCCGGCGCAGATGGAGCTGATAAAGAGGTATAACCCCGGGATGGACGGGGTTTCCGGGAAGGGAATTGTATTTATCCCGGTGAAAGGTTTGTGCTTGTTTCCCAGTTTGATTCGAGCATGTGAAATTGTGAATTGTGAAAGGGTTTGGGCAGTTTAGATTTTTCCTCATGAGAGAAAAAGAAGTCTGATTTCTACCTGAATTTGATTGAGGTGGTATACTGTTTAATGTTCATAGCGCGTTTGCGAATGGTTCAGACTTAAAGTAACATAATAGTATGTCCTTGTGTCCATTTAGATTGATTGCATTTGTGCTTTGACAATGAAATGACTGATCTTTGGTTACCAAAAATGCAATCCCTGTTTTTTTTTTTTTTGAAAGTGTAGCAGGAGTTCTGCCAATCTTTATAGAAGAGAATTTAAAGAAAGTTTACAAACCCAAGGCTTAGAGCCCCACAACTAGAGAAAGAGTCGTTCAGGAAACGTTACAAGAGAGGCTAGCCAATCAAGCACTCAACAACAACGATAAGACCTGTTACTCATAAACAACTATCCCTGTAATATGCCATTTCATTGCCACAGATCGATATTGTGCCATAGTATGTTACTGTTTTAATGTCAGGTAACTCTAGTTATCTTGGATTGCAGTTGTTTGACGCCTAGTGCCTAGCTACCTTATATAGTAAGTCAATAACACATTTAAAATGAGCGAAAATTTTCATATTTAAAATGAACGAAAATTTTCTGGTGCTCATATGTCTTAGTATAGTTGCTGAATTGGAGAGATATCGTCCAAGTCAAATGTCGACCTTGTTTATTGGTACTGTAATTATTTAGTTGGTACAATGAGAGGGTCAATTCAACATGCTGGTGTCATTTGTTGTTGTTTTTTCTTTCAACTAAACAATTACTATCAACAATTTAATCATGTAGAATCGATCTAATTTTGCTAAACTGCTGTACTTTTGTTGTTTATTTTCATTTTTCCAGATCCAAATGGAAGTTACCACCCTCTGGAATCAGGGTAAGTATTGCTTCACTATCTGGTGAAATTACAACTATCGTTTCTGTTATGTTTGTTCATGTGCTGATATGTACTCCTCATCTTGTGCAGTGCAGGCACTTATCTACTCTCTTGTGAGCTATTATGCTTCTATGCCAACTATTAAGGTTATCAAATATCAAGAAGCAAAACTGGAGGGCATTGTTCAACTGACAGAAAAAGTGATGTTTAACTAACGTTCTACCACGTGGAACAGGAAATAGCCTTTCTGGAGGAGCTGTAGCAGGAATTGTGATAGCCTGTATTGTTGTTTTGATTGTGGCAATCTGGCTGTTTCTCCTGTTGTATAGGCGACGAAAAGTGAGAAAGGCCGTGTTGCTTCCATCTCCAGAAGAGTCTGTTCAACTTGGTAATGATAAGCTCCTTTTCTTAGCTGTAGCACTCCTCTAGATCAAGATCAACAGTGTCAACCGTTAAGTATATTACAAAATAGAGTTTCTAACTCTTGATCAAGGAGATAGAACTTGTTTTTGTTTTATTTTTTGCCATACCCCACTCTTGCTTTTCATGCACCTGTAGCACTCACACGTACAGACTACAAACCCCTAGACATGCACATGCAGTTATCACTTTCCTGTTAGTAACCATAATTGGATATGTAAACTGTTTCAGTTGAGGTTATTTTTATGTCTCTTCTGTTGTTTGTGAGGGAAGTAGCTGCCACTTTTCTTCACCCTCATACAAATTGTATTCTCTCTCCGCAAATACAATAGCATATAATTTATATGCTTTGTCAATTACATTATGTACATATATCTTTCCAGGTGATGCTTCGCAGGCTGAGGGCTTTAAGGTTGACAGATCCATAGAGTTCTCATATGAAGAACTTTTTGATGCTACACAGGGCTTTAGTACAGATCATAAAATTGGGCAAGGTGGTTTTGGCTCTGTTTATTATGCTGAGCTTAGAGGTGAGGTTAGTTCAACCTTTTTCTCAGCATTGACATGGATAACAAATGTAGCAGAGTACATTTGACACATCAATTGACAACATGGCCATTATGGACTGACACATACAAGTAGGAAAAGTAGTCAAAAGATCCATATGCATTCTGCTCTTGATTTAAAATGAATTCATTTTCTCTCTTTTGTCTTCAGAAAGCTGCTATAAAGAAAATGGATACGCAGGCAACTCAAGAATTCCTTGCCGAACTAAAGGTTTTGACACATGTTCATCACTTGAATCTGGTTAGTGATTGTATGGTTTTCAGATAACATAATAGAAATGAAACTCTGTTACCAACTTACCTTTACATTTTTCCTGCCACAAAATTCAATAATAAACATTGGTTAGAGTTTAGAGAAGATCATTCGGGATACCTTCAATATGCAATATACTATCAGACTTTTCCTGTCTGAATAGTTTTCTAATTGTGCTTTGATATCCATCTTGTCTAATCTTATTTTCTGTCTATTTTGCTGTGTTTGATCTCATACAGGTCCACCTAATTGGTTATTGTGTTGAAAGTTGTTTGTTCCTTGTCTATGAATTTATTGAGAATGGAAACCTAAGCCAGCATCTGCGTGGGGCCGGTAAAATAATGCTATTTGAATTTACTCTTAGTACACCATGGTGCTGTACTGATGCTTTCCATAGATTATTCATCACTTATATTGGTGTATAGGTTATGAACCTCTCTCATGGGCTACTAGAGTGCGAATTGCCCTTGGTTCAGCAAGAGGTCTCGAGTATATTCATGAACACACTGTTCCCGCGTATGTTCATCGCGATATCAAGTCTGCAAACATCCTGATAGACAAGGAGTTTCAAGCAAAGGTTGAAATAGTTCATGAAATTGAACATGTTTTGGTCATCTACTCATCTTATATGAAATAATCATTTGTACGTTGCAGGTTGCAGATTTTGGATTAACAAAGCTTACAGAAGTTGGAAGCATGTCTCTTCCTTCACGAGTTGTTGGCACATTTGGTTATATGCCTCCGGAGTAAGTGCTCATAGAGTCAGTCTGAAATATCTCTGTGTTCGCATGTGTGTGTGTGTGTGCACATTATCTGGTACGAGTGTACGACATAAACTACCATTTGTTATCTCCATGTGCAACGATAGTTTGTCATCAAAGGGATACATGATTTACAGGTATGCTCGCTATGGTGATGTTTCTCCGAAGGTGGATGTCTATGCTTTTGGTATTGTCCTTTATGAACTTCTTTCAGCCAAAGAAGCTATCGTAAGATCAACTGAATCCACTGGCGATACAAAAGCCTGGTTTACCTGGTATTCCCCTGAAACCAATCTATTATTTTTGTTATTGCACTTCGTAACATATGAAGTGCGACTGCGTTTGTCGCTTTTCAATGCCAATCAGAATGCATGCACGACCACAATTCTTTCCTCAAGGTGTTAATGGATTTGTTATCAGTATATGTTACTACACCAAATGGATTCAAGAGTCGTGATTGAGTTTGTCAATCTCTCCCACCTAATTAATTTCCCCTGTTGGCCTGTTGTTTAAATTTGTCTGAGTTTGAGCGATGAATTCTCACGGCCAATTAAATCCAGGGGCTCCTTCCCTGGTGTTGGTGTTCCCCTCCGGAGGTCGGCATTGTATTCTCTTATCATGAAATTGATGGCAAACCACCTGCCGGGCTTGTGTCATTACTTGTGTCAAAAATCTAGTGTGTCATCATAAGGCACCTATAGTAGTTACAATTTTGTAGAGATCCCTACAAGGCTACGACCATATGATGCCAGTAATAATGTAATACCATATATGAAACAATGCACTGCACCAAATTCGGAAAAGCTCCAGTAGAGTTATATGTTGTAATGCTTGCATGTGGTGCCCACAATGTAAAACAGGATGTTTCCCCCCTCTCCAATCTACTTGTTGATTTTTGTAGTTTGAGGAGGCCCTCGACATGCCAGATCCGAAGGAAGCTCTTCATGAACTGGCTGATCCGAGTCTAGGAGGGGACTATCCCATTGACTCGGTTCTCAAGGTTAGCAAATAGCAAGAGTCAGACCAGCTCCACGGTTAGTTTTTTTGTTGAGTAAATCCAACATATTGTGTTAAAAACGTACCCTGTTCTTTGCTCCAGATTGCACGCCTTGCAAAGTCATGCACCCATGACTTGCCCGAGATGAGGCCTACGATGAGATCCGTCGTGGTTGCTCTGATGGCGCTCTCATCCAAGAGCGAACTCCGGGACGTGGACTCTTTCTCAATCCCATAGAACCGAGGTTTGGTTTACCTACGCGGCATAGGTTAACCAAAGGCCTGTAAAATAGTACATGTTCTAATGCTCCGTTAAATGGGCGACAAAAATAAGGTGAGAACTCCTGCAGGTAACACGTAGTCGACTGTACGTTGTTGTGTTCTACATCTGTATAGCAACGACATTGTAGCACGGGAAGTGGCCTTGTTGAGGTGGAAATCTGAGAGATTGCTGTGGTGTTCTGTTGACTGCCAGAGCCTAACGTCTATGCGACTGCGTTGTTGGGGAGTGCCCGAGGTGCAAGGCGAGCAAGCTGAGCCGTGAAGCTCTCAAACCCGGCGGTTGGTACTGAAAAATTCAGAACTAGCAGCTCTCCACGAGGCCTGCGATTCTTGTGAGGCGGTGCACCCTGCCGGTGAGATGAGCCGATCTGATCCGTGGGACGCAGAATAGCAGCTTCATTTCTACGTGCCAGCCGCCGCTGCTCTGTGGTGCGAAGGTGTGGCGTTAGAGAGCGGCGACGTGAGCTGCGGGGCAGAAAAATTAAATCGAATGATGCTTATGGATCACTTTTGTGTGTTTTTTCTTCATGTCTTGCGCGGTATAATTCACGTATCAAAAAATTTTGGAAGAAATATACAATAATTTCACTTGAATATAGTTCACTGACAAACTGATGAGTGATCTTTGTAGCTATGTGCAGCATAGTAATCGGCCCAAAAAACTATTATTCTGCACGTTAAGTTGGATTCTAGAACTAGCTTTTTTGATCTTTGTCAAGGCAAGTGAATGCTTCCTGAACCTTGACATTCCCTGAAGAACAGATCTGCCTTTGATGTTGAAAACATCTCCCCAACAATCTCCCAACAAGTGTTAACAAACTCAACCCACTAACCCAAGATCGTGAGGAAACTCTGGCGGAAACGCTGGTGATCAGCAATCTGATCCGAAAAAGATTATTTTTTTTACCACCCAAATCAACAAGCCGCCCCGTCGACCCTCCCATCACAACAGAAACGACGCCACGCCGGAACACTTTGTGCCATGGCTAATGAATTTTGTCTGTATTTTTTAAGATAGTAACCGATAATGACGATATTAACGTAAACGGCGTATATAGTTTTAGGCTCCAGAAGCCATTTGGAAGAGCGGTCCGTTTGTTTCGACTTTTAGGAAAGTCAAAACTAAAAACCACAAAAGTAAAAAAGAATGGGGTCTACGTTCTGCGGTTTGCCGCAACAGCCGCATAGTCATTTTTTGGCGATCGGGCTTGCCGGCCGACCGCCGCCACTTACACCCCTTGACGGCGCCGCGCGCGCGCGTCGGGGACTCGCCCGAGCTGCGCCTGCTCGATGATCGTGCATGCGCAACGTCACCGCACGGTCCCTGTACGTCCTCCTCTCCCTGCGCTCCGATTGCTCCCACCCGCGCTCTCAACGAGTCGATCGCCGCGCTCTCCACCGGCAACTTTCGCTCAAGCCATGCGGAGCAGGCGGTGCAGACGTGCCGTTTCGAGCAGCGGAGGCGGCTGTGGCAGCCATCCACCGACCACCGCTGTTTGCCCTGGCTCTGGCCGGCTGGTCATGCGCCGCGTTTTTATAGAAAAGGGAAGGCGACAAAGGCCGTCGTGTTGCTTCGATCGGCCGAAGGATCTGTCCAGCTTTCTCCGATGGATGTCAACTGTGCCAGTGCATGCATGCATGGAAGCTCAAAAACTTCAGAAAACGCCATCCCTTTTCTTGTTTACTTT
Source organism: Bonia amplexicaulis (assembly GCA_036346245.1). NCBI lineage: Eukaryota > Viridiplantae > Streptophyta > Magnoliopsida > Poales > Poaceae > Bonia > Bonia amplexicaulis. The sequence continues at coordinate 1,648,049 of CM070760.1, read as the reverse complement.
CTACCGTTCGTACAATACAGTAATGCATAGCTTGCATGGAGCTTGTGTACTCTCTCAATTCTCAAATGATGTCGTTTCGACAGGTTATACGGCCTCCGTGGATAGAGTATCACGTTTGCAGTGGGCAGGTTTCTACTTCCAATTCGAAACTTTCAAGATCGGAAATTTCAACTCCTAGTTCGAAACTTTTCTAGCCAGAAAACTTTCGGTTGGGAATTTCTTTTGTGCGAGGGGTGGGAAAATCGAAAACTCTCTATTGAAGTTCGAAACTTTCAACTGAAAAAAGAAAGAGGATTTGAAGCTTTTCAGCTCGAATTTGAAGGAATTTTTCACGTGGGTTGCGATTTTGGAAAAAAAAATCCTTTGTTGCTGGATCGGGATCATGCAAATGTCCACGTTTTAGCGAATCAAAAGCATTCGTCAGAGGACTGAGCAATGCTCGGTTGGTGCGTGTGCTATCATACGTTCTCATCCGTCAGCGCTCAAGCCTAGCTTCCAAGCACGCGCTCACCAGATAAATGAGTATACATAGGGCCTGTTCTTTTCAGCTTCTAAAAGCTGCTTTTCGGCTTTTCTACAGTAACTAGCTTGTAAACGAAATATTTTTTCAAGATAAGGTCTACTAGTTAATTGTAGTACATACTTTACTGATTTCATTTATATTGGCAAAAACCACATGTGAGTTTCTGTTACTCTGTAATCTCTCGTACAAGCAGTCTAAAAGTCACAAGTCGCAGCCAAAAGCCATAAGCCACAGCCAAAAAGAACAGGCCTATACATATGTACCAGAAGTTCTTAGCAATCAGCATGCATCATAACAATTCTTTCCAGAAGTTCTTAGCAATTTTTTAATCGGTATTCATTAATACACTGATAATAGTAAAATTTTGTGAATAAGTTTGTTAATATATCCTGGGTATCCGGATCTAACTGCTGCTTTTGGTGACCTCATTCTGTTCTTCGAATTTGGTTGAGCTTTTACAATACAAATCTGAATAGTTAGCGAAATCCAGCAGCTTTATGTCATTGTAATTCATGAGTAAGGACACTGACTCGGTTCTCAAGGTTAGCACTCGGCAATACATATGGCCAAACTAGTTCCAAAATGGATTTTTGTTTAAATGTTGCACTAAAATGTATTATGTTCATTTCACCCGATGGCATACCTGGCGAAGTCATGTATCTCATACAAGAGCGAACTCCGGGCTACTATGGACTCTGAAAGAACCAAGGTTGGGTTGACCTCGTAATTTTTTTTATAGAACACGTAAAGCTTTGCATGTCTTTGTATTATGAAGAGCAAGAAACATAGTACAAAGTTAATTACAACGAGCTAAGAAAGTAATTGGGAGATTAGCTTGATCTCTGTACAGCAAATGAACTTCGTGCTGGTTTATTTATTTATTTCATGAGAAGAATGAGCTTCGTACCAGCCGGGAGACGCTTGCTTGCGTAGCGTATGCTAGCAGGAGTGTGTAAATTGTATGTGTGCCGTTGCTCTTCCTGGCAACGAAAATGGAAGCGCTATAGTAGTCGTAGATAGACATATTGACGGCTTGATATTGTATAGAATTTTTTGAGGATGTGTACTACCGTGTTTATATCGCGTCCATTTAATAGGATTGAATCCGGAAAACAGAACTTTTCTATTCCTATTTTTCATCGTACGCACTGCAGTTGTGTAAGAGATTGGAAGCTTACAACTTTGTTCCCTGTCAACGTAGTTGAGATGGCCGAGTTGGTCTAAGGCGCCAGATTAAGGTTCTGGTCCGAAAGGGCGTGGGTTCAAATCCCACTCTCAACAGACTTTTGCTTTTTTTTTTCACCCTCTCTCTCGTTTCGTGATATCCTAATTTCTTGACTCGCGGTGCGGCGCCCAGGTCTCTTCGAGCGACAGGTGTCTTACGAGCTACGAACGGTTCTTTCCTTGCAAATTCCACAGTGACAACCGAGCAATTTAGTGGAGGATCGACCCAAGTGAAGATTAGGAAACGTTGCGTGATGTTCCAACATCTGTGCAAAAAATACCTTTTAATTTCCCATCTCTTGTTTCTCTCTTCTGCTAGATGCGGCAGTCGAGCTGGTCTACTCTGCCGCTGAGATGGACCGTCCCCAAGGTGCTCCACCACGCTGCCAAGATGCTCCACGCGGATCTAGCATGCTCCAACCCGAGCGCCAGTGGCGGATGGCGGGCAGTGCACGGTGAAGCTCGGCGAGCGTCGGATCGTGAGGCGGTGGTGTGCCTCGCCCGAGCTGGTACACCACGGTGGTCCATCCGGTGCCGTCGTAGCTGAGGATGGAACGCCGTCGTCGATGGATCCTACCGCCCCGCCGAATCTAGCCGTCCTCGACGCAACCGCCTCCGGATCCGACCATCCACAACCGACACGCGTCTGGATCTAGCCATCCCTCGTTACCGCCATGTACTACTCCTATGTCCCCGCCACCACCGCCATGTACTACTTGCTAACCTCCTCACCGGATCTGGGCATCCACAACATACGCTACGCGGTGTTGTACCTTGTAGTCGCGGTGCCGATGTCAGATGCACTGCCCCCTAGCCTGTCGCCGTTGGATTTCACCGGATCTCAGCATATGTACGTGCCTCTCCTCTCTCTTTCCACCTATATATACATGTATTGCACATTTTTCTCTTTTTTTTTGAAATATACAATATATTTGTGGTGTATTCATTAGAAAATATAGAGTATTGTACCGTGTTGTGCTAGTGGTGAGTATTGCACTAAGTGCATGCTAGGAGTAAACATTATGAGAAACTATTTACACTATCGATGATCGAGTCATCGATCTTACGAAATATTATGAGAAAAACAGCTAAATTTTTTGAGAGAGAATATGTATACTCTTTATTGCTATGAACTGGTTACATGTTCCTTTAGCAAGACATCAGACTAGCTCTAATTACACTGAATGATCTATGAATTCACCTGTTATTGAGACTGATTGATTGCAAGTGAATTATCTTTCGATCTTCTCTCGTCTAGCGTTAAATGCCAATGAAGAGACGTCTGGTTATCAGCCGGGGAGGATGCCTTATAGAATCAACGTATTTGGTCAGAGAGACAATTATTTGACAGAGAGAACAACCAATCGTCAGTTGTTGTCAGCGGAAGACAAACATGGGCAACTACTGTATAGTAGTTGTTGTCAGAGACTTAGGGCTGAAATATCGTGTTGTTTGGAGTAGATAAGGCTCGTACTTTACCCATAATCGTACATGAGTATTTCTCCGTACTTTTTCGCGAATAGCTAGAATTCAAAATTTTAAGCTAAAAGTCACATAAAAAAATAACCCAAACAACGAAATCCGGAGAAACAGATATATAAACCCTACTAAAAAAATCAAGTTTTACGCGTTATACTTATTGCCATATTTTCAGATTTACCACCAAAAAAACAACACGCGTGGTTTGTTACTACCACCACCCAACTACCCAGGCTTATTCGTGCACCCTCTTCTCGAGCCGTGAGGTGTGAAGCGTGTAAAAATCACTGGGAGTACGCCTTGTCAGGCAGAGCCACCGGCCTGAGCTCGCCGCCGCGGAGGAAGCTGGCGTACCACTGCGCCGAGTGCCTCCGGTACCTCGTCCTCTCCTCGGAGCCGAAGTCGACGCCGTAGAGGCCGAAGCCGAGGCGGTAGCCGAACAAGTACTCGAACACGTCCAGGAACGACCAGACGAAGTAGCCTTGCACGTTCGATCCATTCCTGACGCCGAGCAAGAGAGGGATCAGAATGCAGATTTCAACATTTTTTTTCAGAAGTCATATCGCTCTTTGCAGAGCTGAATGGTGTTGGTGTACCTGATGGACTGCAGCATGGCCTCGATGTAATCCTGCAGGAACTGCGACCTGAACTCGTCGTCAACGGTGTTTCCACCTGACGGATCAGGCTGGCCGGCAGCGCCTGATATGATCATGAGCAATGCACAGGATGAATATATCATTGGGCTATACGCATTTGCAGTGAAATGCTATTAATTTCCTGTAACATTGGCAATATTTCAGGTCAGGTGTCGTCAGGTTACCGTTTTCGTGGATCATGACTGCAGGGTTCTTGTATTTCACTTGGAGATGCTTCAGCATTTTCCTCAGAGCCCACGGCGTCGACGATATGAAATCATTTCTCTACCCAAATGGAAACTGCCAACAGTTTAGTTTTGCCACAAAGACATGAAAATGTTTTAGCTATGATGGAAACGCAGTTCATTTGCAACTAAATTTAGAGTTGGACAATAATAAGTTGTATCGGCAAATACCTCGTTCCTTGACTTAAGAAATGGCCCTGAAAAAAATATTTTGGCAGAAGAATCAGGCTATCCATTGTTCTCCTTGTATTTTGAAACATAATAAAATAGGTCATTAGGATTCTTACAATCACATTTTACAGCTGCATCACCCGTGTAATCTCTCAGTTTCTCATCCAGCCGGCTAAGATCAGCTTTCACAAATAGAGCAATATAGTGGTTAAATCCGACAAAATCGAACGATCCGAGTACTCTCTTGGTCTCTTCATCCGTGAGAGATGGTAGCCTAGACCCAACATTTTTCCTCATTACTAGAGGGTAGTCTCCATACACCAAGGGATGCATAAACCTGTACCATGAACTCATGATCTCAGCTGTAGTTACACAAAAATAGTTGGTTGTATGAACCTTAGATATAGAGCAGAGCAAACCATCCAATGTGGAAATCATTCATCCTTGCAGCTGCTGCTATATCCTCAGGCGTTTGCCTCGCAGGCTCGTACCACCAACCGAGCAATGTGACTCCAATTTTTCCTCCTTGCTTGGCCTGATCAGCAAGAAGCAAAAGAAATATTTCACCTGTGAGAATGATTCATCCCACAAGAACGGTTTCATTCTGTAAAAGGTGGCATCGGTTCAAACCTGGTACTTCTCTCTATAGAGGGACACTGCTGAGGCATGTGCAAGCAGAAGATGGTGTGCTACTATGTATGGCTCTGTGGTAGAGTTGCCTTCGTCACAACCGTGGCCGGTAGAGTTGCCTTTGGCACAACCGAGGCCGAAGGGGCATGAGCATCGTCGTGGTGGGAGGACTCCTTGGTCGTATCCGCCAATCGGCTCGATGTTAGGCTCATTGACAGTGCTCCAGTACTTCACTCTGTCGCCAAAGTTCTTGAAGCACACATCTGCATACGCTGTGAAGTCCTCTCTGCATCATGGAATAGAATGCAAAAAGCAACTTTACTTTCTCTCTTACAGAAGTATTTGCAATAAGGGTTAGGAGGTAACAATAAAGTACATGAATTTAGGACTAAGCAGCCCGTTGTATTCATCTTGAAGAGCCTGGGGAAAATCGTAATGATAAATCGTTACGTGAGGTTGAATTCCTACATGAACACAAAAGGATGCATCATATATTTCTGTACAGCCGGAGATTTCGGTATGAGGAAAGTACTGAATAGGCAATCCATAATACAGATTAGCAAAAAAATGCATACCATAGCTCAGAAGTTCATCTATTAAATTGTTATAGTACTCCAAACCCTTCGGGTTGACAGCTCCTCGCCCATCTACATGGGGGTAAAAATGGATTACAAACAACTAAATCAGTTAACTACTGGCCAACTTTTCTGAAACACATTATTCAACATATGTAGTGATTCTATTGATACTGTCAGTAAGGCCTTACCAGGAATAAGGCGAGGCCAGGCAATGGACATTCTGTACGCATCGACGCCCATCTCGTGCAAAAGCTTCACATCTTCCTGTTGTCAAACGCAGCAGTTTATTGTCTTAAGTTTGAGAAGATGTTCTTGATCTGAAAAAACGTTTAGCAACACTTTTTCTCATACTTACCTTGTACTTATGGTACTGATTTGCAGTTACATCAGCAGTCGCTTTGTCAATAGAATAGCCTGTGAAATTTAGAAGTTTTCCTGTTAGAATTAAGAATACGAAAATATATCACAGATTTAGACTTACAGGCTGGTCATAGACTATACTAACCTTCATGTGTGAATGTGTCCCAGATACTAGGCTTTCTTCCATCCTCCGCAACTGCGCCTTCAATCTGAGCAATTTTGCGAATGTTCAGGTCAGTAACGTATGTCATAGTACTATACATCTTGTAAACCTTTTTTTTTTTTGAAAGAATGGCAGGAGCTTTGCCATGCATTAAAGAAGAAAAGCAAGTTTTGACAACAAGTCTAAATAATTTAGCTCAGTTAAGTTTTAAAAAAAATAATTTAGCTCAGTACAAAGAGCTTAAGCAAAACAACATCGCTTCAGGGCAAACAAGACTGCTACAAACTGAAGGGGACAACTAACTGGAACTTACATATTACATCTTGTAAACCTTATGATTGAAATTATAGAACAACGCATTGATTAGTCCTAAATTATGTACTTAAGTTTGACCATTGTCTGAACTCTCAATTCCCAACCGTTGGCTCAACTGAAAAATGATAAGAACCATAACCTCACACTACTTTTCCAACACCAGAATTTCAGGCCATCTATTCTTCCAAGTCTGCCAAATGCCACGGCTCAATTGCAACTTGCAGGAATTAAGATACTGTGATGCGCTCAAGACAAATGCCAAACAGAATAAATAACTAAAAGAGCAATCGATCCAATGGCATCGAACTGAAGAGAAAAAAAACAAGGCGAGAAAATGAAATATAGGTTGTGTTGTGAAGACTATATGGAACAGACATGTCTTCGTCAAAAATGAAGTAAGATTTTTCCATGAGAGGTCACCAATCGCCAAGAGCCGTATTCTGTATGCATTGTTTCAGGAAGAACAGTACAAAATATGTCCTGATCAAACTTTCAGACCACCGATGCTGAATCTGCCCTTCTAGGAGGAGAGAGGAATCGTCGTCTTGCACACGAAGCACAAGTGGCAATCAGCAGAGTTAATTAAGATATATTCAATGGTTAAACGATGGGGAAAGTCGACTTTTGCCGCCGGCTGCTTTGATGTTTCAAAGTGAAACGCCTTACTGTATTTGGGCTGGTTTCGATTTGGCTTATGCTTTTGTAGTCCAGAGTGGTGAACACGACCTTTCCACTGAATATCCAGCTTGAGCACATGGGATGCTTAAGTACTTAGAATGATTTACAGTTCCTATTTGCAGTGCCTAATAACAGTACAGCACTAGTCCACTCGCACACGCAGACTTGCTTTGGTTTTCGCTCTCGTTTCATCCAACAAGTCAACTCAAATTTAGCACGGTTGAATTTATTACCACGTAGACAAAAACTGGCCTGTCAGTATCACCACACCTCTCGCTTCAGTGAAAAGCAAAAGGAAAACAGATAGAACAGACAGGGATTTCCGGTCCATGATTTTTTGTACTTACTGTTTCATCTGATGCTCCTTTACATCAGAGTACTGACGTACTTACGTGAGCAAAAATCCAATCAAGAAAATGACATCGATCGAAGTACGACAAACTAGTATATATATAGGGGGAGAAAAGGAAAGCCTAGACAGTGACTAACTTGTAAGAAAAATTGAATGGTAAATTGAAAGAGGCCTAGTGTTCTGTAAATCTCACTAGGAAAGCAAAACTCATATAAAGGTATGAGTTTTCTCCGGAGAAAATCTATTTAGGCAGGAGGAAATCTTGTTATGAACGTATGGTTCAAATTAGGAGGATATCGACAAACAACTACTTGCAGTCCTTCACATGCGCTGACAACAACAACGCTACCAGCTGCACTAATATACTGCAGTACTGAGCTAATTAAATAGATAACAAGGCATCGCAACGATGATAATCTAACATATATGTGACTTCTCGTGTACTAACGAGCAACCTTAAGAGTCAAGCTAGAACCATGGTGAATTGGTGATACGGCAAGGAGACGGTCGCGTGTGTGATTGTGCACACGTACCTGGTAAGCGGAGGAGCCGGCGCCGAAGACGAACCCCGGGGGGAAGTCGCCCCTGGTGATCGCCGCGGCGCCTGGCGCGAGCGCCGTCGACACGGCGAAGAGGAGGAGAACACAAGAGAGCAGCTGCTCCCTCTCCATTGCCCTTGCACTGACCATGTCGCGCGTGCGTACCGGCCTCCGCAGGGTCTTGACTTGACTCTTGAGCGTCAGCGAGGCAAGCGCTTCGATCCCCGGCCGGCCTTATGCGGGACGGGCGTGGCAGCCGTTTTCGGTGGCAATTTGGGCTTTTTCACCCGTGCCGAGCTCAGATGCCGCCGCGCGGGCGCTACCGTACACGCGGCGGACGTCGTCGCTGACGCACCGCAGCGAGGAGCGGGAAGCTTCTCCCGCGCTCTCCTCGGCTCGGCTCGGCTACGCTACGTGTTGCTTGACTCGTCTCGGGCGCGCGCCAAGTCGCTGCCCTGGCCTTTCCCAGGCACGGCACGTGGCGACGTCCGGCGTCGCCGTCGTCTCGTGCGACCACAGCTTTGGGGTAGCAGCGAAGTAGACGCAGATTGCGTCCGTATAGCGGACAGCGGAGGATATATTTTAATAACGGAATCTAAAAAACACTTATAATTTTAAGATATTTATATATGAATATATATTTTTGATTCATGATTTACTTGAATCATATGATCATTTCTCATGTTTAATTACTTGATTGTCCAAGCAAATAGAGCCATGGAGGCAGTTGTTTCGTGCTCAACATGAGTCTCTATTACAATACAATCTACAAGTATTAGAATGTTGGCCACACAATAAGATTGCACAAAAATAAAAGAAGTGCCATACAAAAAAGGTTGGCCACAGCCCACACAAATAAGAATGGGTCTCTCTCTGCTACACCCATTCAGAAATATGCAGACTGTTGCTCACTGTAATTAATGATAGATGTTCAAATGTAGTAGATATGGTACTAAAAACAAATAAAGCTACATTATAGGATTCCAAAATACATCAGTAGAAATAAATGGACATGACCATCCCTAAATCATCCTGACATATGCAATTGTGGCCGCTATTTAGACCTGAAATCCATAATTGTGAGCGCTATATCGGCCTGACATCCGCAATTGCAGCCGCAAATACGTGAGCGCTATTTTCCATAGCTACGTCTTCTCGGTAGCGCTGACCCACCTATACTGCTTCCCAAGGCTTGGCTGAATGGTTTTGTCTTCTGGACCGACTCAGCCTAGCCCAAGGCCAGCTTCAACTAGCTTCTTCTTCCTCTGGCGCTACTGTGTACCCAAACAAAGCAATGGCGATGGCGAGCCGTTGGTGTGCGGGCAAAGGTTGCTGATGGCGAGCAAGCATATGGATGGGTTCACTACTATAGACAGTGTTATTACAGATGGTTCAAAACCGTCATCACAGACGGTTTCTGAACCGTCTGCGTTTATGTGTCAGCAATAATAGCTGGTTATCACAGACGACTCCCACGCCGTCTGTGATAACTTACAACACAAACGGTTTTTCAGAAAAATCGTCTGTGATACTCGACTGTCACAGACGATTTTTTGTATCAACCGTCTGTGATATGAATGATATCACAGATAATTTTTTTATTAACCGTCTGTGATATGGTTCATATCACAGACGGTTTGGTGTTCCGAACCGTCTGATATATATATATATATCACAGACGATTTAGAACACCAAACCGTCTGTGATAGCTATTTCAACAACTATTTTATTTGCTTTTTTCGGCTATCCTCAGGATATGTTAGCCATGCCCTTTGAAAACAAGCAAGATCACGTATATATAGCACATGATAATTATTACATAAATCACACAGATGAATAAAACAACACAAGCAGATCACATATAGAGCATGACAATCGTTACACAGATCTCACAAATGAATTAAATTGAATGGATTATTTGATTAAGCACAATTGAGTGATTACAATTGAATCCAATGTTTCAACATCTAATCACCATTGCCAGGGTGGAACTCTCCAGTCTTATTTATGACCTCTGCTACTAAGAATTGGAAGATGTTTCCTCGAATTTCGATGAGTTTATCAAGATCAAATGCACTTTCGTCGAAGTTCACACGTTGTCGCTAGGAGTAATGTTAAGTTATTAATTAGCATATATGTGTATATATACATATATAATCAAAAAATAATAATTATTAGAAGGTTGACAAACATCTGGATCATTCGTCTTAGTGCCCATGATTTCCTTCATATGGCGGCAAGCGTTGAATCCACATATGTTGCTCTGTATCTGCTGGTGGTACTGTAAAAATAAAATTACATACATAGATATTGTTTATTCTAGAGGCATTATAACGTAGAATCCACATGTGTTGCCCACATGCATTCATTCGAATCTTAGATTTGGTATTTGTATTTACCAATTTAATAATTAGATATACATATGTGTACGTTAAGTGGTACAACATATATCTTTGCTTTGAAGACTATGTAGTCTTCGATCGTAGACTATCTGTAGATGTGTGTACAGTAGACGCACATGTGTACATGTATATATAGTGTGCGTTTGAGTGTACTTCAGCGTTGTACGCTTAAAAAAATTTCCACGACCAATTGGAATGTTGGTGAACTTGTACGGAGAGTATCTGATCTCTTTCGAGTGTGCTGCCAGCAGCGAGAGCAACGAAGAAGCTGTGAGTGGATTGGCCTGTTCTTTAACAGTTTTTAAAGTGACTTTTGCTATAGTATTTAATTTTAAATAGAGTATTTTTTCAGAACGAGCTCTATAAGTTAATTGTAGTAAACATTAAAAGTCTAACATCCGTATCAACTAAAATCACAAGCAAGTATATCTCTCCGTAATCTCTATTACGAACAGCTAAAATTAAAAAATTATAACTAAGAACTATAAATCGTAGCCATCTCAAACAAGCCCGGACAGAACATTTTCAGTCGAGTGTCTGGTCAGGCCGGATGAAATAACAGAGATATATAGAAGCAGGCCGTCAGTTCGGCCCATCTGGAATACGCTGGCCTTCCCTAGAATCGAACATTCCCCGCGCGCCGGTCCAACCAACCCGACCCGACCGCTTCGAGAAGCGTTCTTAAGCATTGCCGCGGAGCCGGGATCGCGTGCCAAGTTGCCACCCCGTTCGCTGCTCCGCGAGCCGCGCCGTCGTCGTCTTCGTCCGGCGTCGCAGGCAGGCAGGAGCAGAACCGAAGCGAGGGCCCGAGAGGCGGGGGAGCGATGGCGGAGAACCCGCAGCTGTTCGGCAACGGGATGCCGGTGCCCTTCTACGCCGAGATGTTCGTCCTCGCCCGCGACGGCGTCGAGTTCCACGTCGACAAAATCCCTTCGTGCGTACCCCTCCCCTCCACCTGCCTGCATCTCCTCCCCTGATCTTTGCCGCGCCGAAAGGGATCAGCTTGTCGGGAGCGCCATCCATCGAGAGACTGGTTGTTTTTGTTTTGGATGGGGGATTTGGGGATTATGTTAGGTTAGGTTTGAAAGGGGGAAAACCATGAGGGATTGGATTGAAGAAGATGTGAGTTTCAGGATTTGTCCATGTGAAACTCGGGGTGGTGTGGAACTGGCGCGGTCGGCCGAAATCGAGGACCCCCCTCGGCAGGGGATTTTTGCTGGCCAGTAGCCACCCGCTGCCGCATTTCGTTTCGCAACGAGTCTGCTTATGCTGGTGATTGTTTTTGTAGGGATTGCAAAATCAGAGGAGATCGAAAGTACAAGTGTTGGATGTTATTCTGTTGGCCTGTATGGCTTTCTTCTATCCACTACTTTAGAATTTGGAACACTAGGTGGGAGGCTGGGAGCTGTTTGATGAGATAAAGGAAAAACAATGGTAAATCCTGTGTTGGTTGGGATTTGGGAACGCAGTGTAGCTATAGAAGGAGCTTTGCGGCATAATTAGGAGCTTTCTGTCGCGAATACACGCAGTTGAGCATCGTTCGTTGCCTCATTACACCCGAGTTAGATGAGGAATGCTTTGGTTGTTGTAGAAGACTCTCACTTGTGTTTGTTGTCTCATTACCCACCCCAGTTGGATGAGGAATGCTTTGGTTGCTGTAGAAGGCTCTCACTTGTGTTCTTCTTGAAAATTTATCTTGTTAACCACTGCTTTGGGCAAGACGAACTGACTGGATACTTTCTGTCATGGTTCCTTCGCCTGTTCTCAGAGCTCCTGGCGGTCATGTTAAAGCAAAGGGCACGATTTACCTGTCTAATGTAAGGATGGTGTTTGTTGCCAGCAAGCCTGTTGGGAACTTCTTTGCTTTTGATATGCCCCTGGTGTGTAATGCCATCCTGAAAGTTGTCCCTTCCTATCCCCCCTGAAAGGAACAATTGTTGACGAATTCTAAATGCTCTTGCCTGGCAAATTCTCTGCAGTTGTACGTGCATGGTGAGAAGTTCAATCAGCCAATATTTCACTGCAATAACATCTCTGGCTTTGTGGAGCCAGTGAGTACCATGAAACACTTGGACGTAGAGCGTACCTGTGCATCTGACATTTCTCGCACAACACTAACCTTGGAAGTTCCAATGCAGGTTGTTTCAGACAACCGGAGCAGGGCTCTGTACTCAACTCACACCTTCAAGATCTTGTTCAAGGAAGGAGGTTGTGGTACTTTTGTTCCTCTCTTCCTGAACCTGATTGCATCTGTGCGACGCTACAATCAGTTTGAAGCTCAGTCTGCGGCTAATGTGGCACCACGTGTGGACCCTCTGCAAGCTGCGCAGACTCCCGTTGATGATATGATGTGTCATGCGTGAGTGCCCAATCTAATATCTGTTTTCTGATGCTTTTGATAACATTTGCTCTGTTGTAAACTCTTATTTGTGGATATCCACAGGTATGTTGATCCAAATGATCCTACCAAGATATTCCTTCAGCAGCCTGCACCGGAGTCCCAGCTGAGGAGGAGAAACTACCATGGCCCTGCTGATAATGCATACTAGCTGGATTGCCACAAAGTTCTTGTGCTCAATTATATGGTGTGTGAGCATATCCATTTCACCTTTCTAGCGTTTATCACAACTGAGTTGTACTTGGGTGTGGCATGAATCGTAACATTATGACGTACAAAATGTATATTTTGCTGCAAGATTCTGTCAATAATAATGTACATATGCAGTGATCTGTTGGACTTTAACGTTGAATATGGTGGTTTGGATCATGAGATGAGCAGTACTCGAACTACACTAGCAATAACATTTCCTGCTGGTTCTGTTGGAATATTGCATCACATTAACTTGAGCAATCCAAACTGCTACTCCATGTTTTAGTGTGGCCAAGGTTGTTAGAATCGCTATTCTGCATCAGATGGAGGTTTTTTAGTGTGCCTGCCGATTGATTGTGTGTTGGTTTGATTATGGACCGAACCGTTCTTCTGTCTTCTCTCATCAGCTTTTAAATACCGTTAAAGAAGTGTCAGTTATCTATCTGAGAAGGCGTCTTCTTGAATCAACACGTCTGAATAATTTTGCTTGGACATGTTTATGCGCTTCTTCGTTAAAGGCCTTCAGCTTCAACGGCATTCCTTAACATGGTTTTTTAGATCAAAGGATAGTACCCGTCTTTATTAAAACCAAGTTCAGAGTTTTACAGAGAAGGAAGATGCCCGGTACAAACAGAGTTAACTTGTTAATTTAAGACTATTACAGCCAGATTATCGGGGGTACATCAGGTGAGATTGCTTCAGTCTTTCATCTTGTTAATTTGCCGTCTGACACCCGCGATAACTTGCTCCATCTTCTGTAGCTCCCTGTCCTTTCACAGTGGCTTCCAGTGCTGCAAAATAGGAATCAATTTGGACAAAAGTTTCAGTTGGATATTTCATTAGCTTGCCCTCCATCACCGTTTTGTTACTAGCCACAGGGACCAGCAGATTGCTGCAAAACAACACCAAATAAGCCCTCGTTCTTGGGACTTAGAATCTCTGTTGAAGCGGAGGGAGCATATGTAATCTCCAGCTGGATGGAATTCTATCCTGTAACAATTGCCGCAAAAAAAACTTTTACCTTCATAGGGATTTTAGATCTCCACATCTCTTGTAACCTAACGTTTATCAGTCCCCCAAAACAGCGCACTACCAGTCCCAGCAGCCAGCCTCAAAACTCCCAGAAAAGACTTTATCAGCTATGGATCCGTTTTTCACACAAGAAAACTTCAGTAGCTATTGGTCGGCTGCTCCCCTAATTAGCACACCAAATCACCTGCATGCCTTCACGTCACCTTCTTTTTTTTTTCCCAACCGACGTCCACATACATGCATGCGCTTTATTCCTTCGTACAGCCTGATTAATCTCTCCAAAAAGCGACCCTCGTACAACAGCCGCCACACGTTTATATACATCCACCTCAGACAAACCGATTCTTTGCCTTATAAATTTTAACTACGACTTATAATATTTAGATTATTTATGAGAGAATAGAAATTTACATACAGTTTTAACTGATATAAATGAAATCGCTATAGTATGTACTTTAATCAATTTATAAATATTATCTTAAAATATTTTGTTTGAAAGCTAAAGCTAGTTATTGTAAAAAAATAAAAAAAAAATTGGAAGCTGAAAACAACAGCCCATTTGTCCTAGTCAGCGTCAGTCTCTCGAGGGTTTTCTTCTCCGAGCCTCCACCGCTGCTGCTTTGCTTCCCCCCGCGAGCCTCTCTTTCGCCTCCGCGCCGTCGCGTCAGTCCGTACGATTCCGCCATGGCTTCCGGTAGTTATCTCTGGTCATGCCCCACCCGTTGGCCATCCCTGCCGCTCACGGGGTTTTCGCGGATTTTTTGCGGTGTTTCTCCCCCCACGGTTTGATGATGCCTTCCTCGGCCAGCCGCCAGCCGCTAGATCTGCACCAGGGGTTGTGATTTGGGACGGATTCTGGCTTTGGTGGTGGAATTGGCGTGTTTGGCTGCTAGGGCTCGGCTTAGATCGATGCGATGGGGGCAGAATTTTAGGAGATGTCGCCTTTGGATTTGGTTAGGGGAATTAGTGTCGTGTTACATGGTAGCAGTTAATTTTTAGGGTTTTGAATCGATTGTTACAGTAAAGTTGCTCTGTTCTTTGATTGCTTCCTGCGTCGTTTGTTAATTGTAAATGTAAAGCGCACTTAGATTGTAGTAGATGGAATCACAGCCGAATAACCGATAATGCTTAGCGACAGGGGAGCTTTCTACCTTGCTGCTGCTGTTATACGATGATGCATAAGACAAGTCTAGGAGTGGGAAAAAAAAAGAACCTCACTTGCTGCTGGTAACACGATATACCTTGGAGTTTGCTGTTTTAATAGAATTATTTTTTTTACGCATGAAATCGCCATTCTCCACAGGTTTAGATTCTTAAGTAGTGCTTGTAACTTCGCATATGCGATTAGGCTAGAACAAGCAATGGTAGTTCGTCGTTTACATCTAATGCATAATTATATAGCCTCTGATGCGCTCCTTTTCTTTGCCTACCCAATTACCATTCAGACCAGAATAAAAATTCAAAATCAGAGGAGCCGTCTGAGGCACGTAAAGGGGCTTCTTCCGCAGCTAATCCAGGCCTTCCCAATCCTTTTGATTTTTCTTCTATGAACAGCTTGCTCAATGTACGTTTTCTCCCTATGGCCATAATGTGTTTTGGTAAATGCTGTCCTTTTTTTCAATGATTTCATTCCCTGCTGAAAGCCTAGAGCATGTTCTCTTTTGCGCATTGCATTAGTTGTACCGTATTCTTCGTATATGTATAAATTTGTTTTTGTCATGTGCAGGATCCATCTATAAGAGAGATGGCAGAGCAGATTGTGAGTGACCCTGTATTCAACCAGATGGCTGAGCAGCTTCAGAAAAGCGCTCAGGTTACTGGGGAACAGGGTGTTCCTCCATTGGATCCTCAACAGTACATGGAAACAATGAAACAAGCTATGCAAAATCCTCAGTTTATGTCAATGGCAGAACGTCTTGGCAATGCTCTTATGCAGGTATCTTGTTTTGTTTTCCCACTTGTCTCCAAAGTTTTGTCCTGAATGCTGTCTCTCCTCAAGTTTTCTCCTATGTATGACAGGATCCTGCTATGTCCAGTATGCTCGAGAACTTGACTAGTCCAGCTCATACGGAGCAGCTCGAAGAGCGAATGGCCCGTATCAAGGAAGATCCATCTTTGAAGCCAATTCTTGATGAGATAGAGAATGGTGGTCCATCTGCAATGGTGAAGTAGGTATTGTATACTAGTATTGAGATCTGATTACGGCTTCAAAATTGCTGAGATGGTTTGCTTTACTTAATCTAGGTACTGGAATGACCCTGAGGTTCTTCAAAAGATTGGCCAGGCTATGTCAATTAACTTTCCAGGAGATGCTGCTACTTCCACTGTACTTTCTGGACCTGAAGAAACTGAGGAGGAAGGCGGGTATGATGATGAGTCCATTGTCCATCACACTGCCAGCGTTGGTGATGCGGAGGTAATGGAGTTAAATAATGACTATCGTACTTGACTAATTTGTTTTTTTTTGCTCTTGAGTTGATTTGCCCATTGTATTGGTATTGATCCATATTAGTTTCTCCACAACAATATGTATCTATGCTGCTTACCCTCGTGTGTTTACCACATCTATCACTATTGCACCATTTATTAGTTGATACAGCAAGGCCTGCATCTCCAACTAAACACAACAACTTCTGTGTATATGACTATGGTATGCTTTCCATAGATAGTTTTATATCATAATTTGGCTTCTTGGGCTTATAACTTATGAGCCTCATGCTTCTGAAATGAGCCATCCATCTAAACTGTTCGGGTAAAGGCAGCTCGCAAATTAGCCTTCGTTTGGTGTGGATCATGCAAATGCTTCCATCATCAGATAAATCCTATTCTTTGTAGTAGAAGAATCTGGGGTGAAATTAACACATTTCTCACTTGACTACCAATGTTACTGTTTTTGTTCTGCATGAGTATTATCCCTGAGCTCTGCATTAGGTATGGTTGCTACCGATGTCAATCTTTTACCTGTGCCTGAGGAAATCTCGATTAAATCGTTGTACATTGTTACCATTAAGTGTTGCATTTACAAGCCGAATAACACAGCAGGGTCTGAAGAAAGCTTTAGATGGTGGAGCAGATAAGGATGAAGAAGATGCAGAGGGAAGAAGGGCCTTACATTTTGCATGTGGCTATGGTGAGGTGCGTGCATCTTCTGAACTTTTTAAAACTGGAATGAATGATGCAACATGCAGATTAACGTGAATGTTCCTTTATACTCTGCTTGAGTTCCATGTTTTGTTTTATCTTGTTCTTTTATACATCATTGTAAGTTGACATTCCAGGAGTTGATCAACAGACCCTGGGTTGGCTTTTTTTCTAGTCATGGACTCATGGTGTCTCTTATTGCAACCAGTTTTGAGTTAGTACTTTGTTTCATGTAAAATGTTTATGTTTGCAAGCATTTTGCTGTAAAATCTTGTCACATTTGTGCGGCACCTCTGCTGATTACTACTGCAAAATTTTAGAGTATATAATCTCTTGACTTAGAGGCCTCCTCGTAAAAAAAAGAGGACATTACTGGCTGTTGTATCATCGGTATAATCAGATCTTATGGTCCATACTAGTTGGAGAGCTGCATTTCCTCCTTGTTTATTTGCATCTATTATATAACCTCATTAGCGGTAGCGGCAATTAATTGGGTGAACTTCTGCATGTTCAGTTGAAATGTGCAGAAATCCTTCTAGAGGCAGGTGCTTC
This sequence comes from Bonia amplexicaulis, assembly GCA_036346245.1. Lineage (NCBI taxonomy): Eukaryota > Viridiplantae > Streptophyta > Magnoliopsida > Poales > Poaceae > Bonia > Bonia amplexicaulis. The sequence continues at coordinate 1,630,440 of CM070760.1, read as the reverse complement.
AGTGGACGCATTGGATAAGAACAAGAACACTCCACTGCACTATGCTGCTGGATATGGTCGGAAGGAATGTGTGGATCTTCTGTTAAAGCATGGCGCCGCCGTGTAAGTTAAATCAGCTGTTTTTTCTTAACTTCGGTAATTACCAATCCCTTGTCTGAAACTAGTTAAAATGATACACAGCACTTTCAAAAATCTGGATGGGAAAACCCCCATCGAGGTCGCCAAGCTCAACAATCAGGATGAGGTTCTCAAGTTGCTCGAGAGGAACGCTTTCCTATAAGCCACCTGCACCTGAATCCCATGCGCACCAAGTTTCTGGGGTTATCCCGTGGTACATTGGTTGCCTTCAGTTTGGTGGTCGTACGTGTAACTCGCGATGTGCATCTTGTCATGCTGCATTTCATTCATCCTGTGGAAGAACTAGGAAGTGCCATTTGTGGAACATGTTGGCGGGCCCTGCTTGCTCTCCATACATGGAGCTGCTGTTATGGGAACTGCCATGAATCTTGATTGCGTATATACCCTTGTGAAGAATACTCATGACAAAGGGAATGTCCCCTGTAGTTGTCGGAAAAGTGTATGAATGGGTTCCGGCCTTCACGGGCGGAGCGCGTGCGGCTCCAGCCCAGCTCGGGACGGAGGCGTGCGGAGATCTGTGCCCGCGGCTCATGCCCCACAGCCACATGGGCGCATGTTGATCAGCTGGAGCGTGGGCGGCTCCGACCTGTTTGATACGGGATGTCTGATCTTTACGATATATGATTGATGATGATAATTTGGATTCGTGCAACCTGATGAATTGATAGCGTTAATCACCGTTAGAACAACAATATGTGATAAAAGAATTTGTCTAACTACACGCTCGTGATCCTGTTTGTCTGATTACATAAGTAGATGTGTTGCCGCTCATGCGAATCACGAGGAAGCACAAAAACAACGGAGGTATTCTTAAGAAAATTGTTCAATTCCCAAAGGCAGCGCATAGCATCAACTCGAGAATAAGCAATATTGACTATCTTGAAAATAATGTGGTGTCCCGCCTAAAAGGTTACGTATTACAAGGCTTTATATAGCATTTTGGAACGGTCCACAAGATCCCTAATCATATATGATTTAACCCTATATTATATTAAGTTAAAACTCTAAAAAAAGAAACTAAAATAAAATAAGATAAAATTCCGTGACGTTTCTGAAGGAGTCCTTTCCATTTACGTAGTCCTTGAAATAAGCTTTCCAATGAATCCAAAAACTCATCAATCAGACCCCTGTATACGAAAGTTATTGCCTTTTATTCGCAATATATACCTTCGGATTACTCTGAACATAGTCGAGAGTCCGATCATCACCGAGATCGATCGAACGGATCCACGCGTCTCCGAAGCCAATCGAACGGTGCGAACGTTTGTACTGGTTCGAACGTCACCGAAGCGATCGAGCGGTCCACGGACAATCGAACGATGGCTATAGTAATTCGATCGTAGCAGTCACAGTTGTAAGTCGAGCTGCACAATGGTCGTAGGTCATGGAAGTCACAGTCGTAGTTGTGCAGTGGTCGTAGCTACAGTGGTCATAGCAGTCATAGTCATAGGTCGACAGTCGTAAGCTTCAGTGACGATCAGTGCTCGAAGCCCTGTGTGATTGAAAATGCTGGTCGATAAGCCGTGGTCGATAGCACCGTGGTAAAAAGAAAGGTAAAAAGCAAAAAAAATCAAAAGCCAGAAAAAATAAAATAAATAAATAGTGAATTAAAAGTTAGAAGTGAAAAGCTGAAACTGAAATGAAACAGACCAGCTTTAGGATTAGGCAGTTGCATGTAGCTGCGCTCGTCCGCTGCCCTGTCGTCGTGCGGCCGGTGTTGCCAGCCTGCCACTCGCGTGCCGCGACGCTGTCACGAGGCAGCCGTGCGTTTGTTGGGTAACTAAACATCTCCACGTGCGTTCGTGGCTCGGTTTCTTAGCGGCGGCAGCGATCTGCCGGGCCGACCGGGGTGGCCCGGTCAAGGACTCAAACCTGTTAAAGAGTATACGACTCGAAAGCAATACTACTAGACATAGAGATAGAATAGAATGAATTCGAATTTGTATTCGATATGGTCAGATTTCTAGTAGATTGATTTGAACTCTTAAGCCATTCTATACTCTCTCTCTCTCTATCAAGTAATGCATCCATGGAGTATTGACGCTGGCTTGAGAAACGAGACTTTTAATCGAGATGGCATCCAGAGGGTTAAGTAACACGAGAACTAGAAGTAAAATGTACGAAACGCGTGGACAGCAGCAGCTAGGAGTTGGGTGATCAACTGATTACAAAAGCCACGACGGAGTACGGACCAGAGTACGAAACGCGTGGACACTGGCTTCGAGACCTGGCCGATCGAGATGGCTAAGGAACAGGCGAGGGGAGCAACAGAGGTGAAAAACACACCACGTTTCATGTAAGAAAGCCAAAGAAGACAACGAGGCCAAAGAAGACAACGAGGGGCGTGTTCTCCCGGAGTTGACACGTGGCCGATCGTGTGGTCTGGAGCGTGTTCTCCCGGAGTTAACACGTGGCCGGTCGTGCGGTTCCGAACCGCACGACTCTACTGTGCAGACGAATCTCGCGGTCGGGAAAACGAATCGTGCGGTCGACACACGGGGTCGTGCGGTCGGAAAAACGAATCGTGCGGTCGACACACGGGGTCGTGCGGTCAGCACGGATAACAGTTGAGTCGTGCGGTCCCCGACCGCACGACCCGCTCTGATGCGGTCGTGCGGTCCAGGACCGCACGATCGAGCCACGTGTCATCCTCAGGCGAACGCGCGGTCGGAAAGGGGGCTACTTTTGAAACACCGAGTCAGCAGCAGCCTAGAAGGGAAGAGAGATTACTATTAAGCCACGAGAGGAATGTTCCATCCTTGATCCTTTCGACAGATTCGACTGAGGCCCGGGTCATTTCGGCTTCATTGGCTTTTTAATTTAAGTTTTTTTTCAGTTTTTTGTTTTCTTCTATTTTATTTACATTGTCTATAGAGATACAAGTGTTTCTTATTTTTCATTTTTCTTTAATTGAATAACTTAAAAAAACTAATAACCGCTGCTACAGTACAATTTTAGCCAACAGTTGGAAACCAAAAACCGCTAAAAAAGCCAAATTGAACAAGGACTCTCATATTGACTTTTGCTTAAAGAAGTCAAAAAGTCAATATGAATACCTAACTTTTCGAAGCTGCTTCCCCACTAATATTGTACTTTTATCTGCCACTGCCCGGTGGGCCCACACTCAGGTTAGACCACACATCAGCATCCCTTTCTTTAAAAATGCCGGTGGTACAAAATATACCACACCGCTCCACGCGGAATTTTTTTATGAATAATCTATTTTTTATTCGAAATAACAGAAATATACCCATACAAACCCTAACCGTCGGGCGACTAGAGTCTATCGCCCAACGGCCAAGCGACAATAAAGTTGTCTGTAAACCGTTGGGCGACAGGTTCCAGTCGCCCAACTGTCGAGCAACTAGAGCTTGTCGCCCTGTGGCTAGGCGACTGGAGCATGACTGCAAACCAGATGCAATCTGGGTTAATCCATTTTGTGAATTTTGTAGATTATGACTGGGAGATAATCTGTTCGATTCGTAATAAGAGTTTATGATCGTTGTATGTTGTTGTAGCGTAAAAAAAATTCGTGAAACTTTTTTTAAAAACGATTGAACTTAGAACGATCGGTAAGTACGAGGGTTAAGGTTTCAATTTTGGTGGCATTTGACAATTTGCAAATTGGAGGCAAAACTGCAAGTGATAACATGTCGATTCACCTGTGATATCAATACCCTTAACAATTTTTAGCCAAAAGTCATCAGCGTAGCCAATACGAACACCCTAAGTGCCCAATGAAGCCGGACAAGCATAGATGCAAGCACCAAGCACGCGGGCAAGACTAACTGTGTCTCATGGGCCTCGTCGAGCGCAGGCCTATTACCGTGACGTCCCTCCTCGCTCTTGCGTTCTCTAGTTGATTTTTATCAAGTTGTAGGGTTAAGGTTTCAATTTTGGTGGCATTTGACAATTTGCAAATTGGAGGCAAAACTGCCAGTGATAACATGCCGATTCACCTGTGATACCATGTTCTACCCAATATGCACTGATTGAATTATGATTGTCTGTTTGATGTTCCGGTAGTACTTCTATACCTAATTGTGGCATTGATGTTTATAGAGAACTTGAGAAGTAGTAGAAACCAATTATAAAATGTAATACCTTTAAATTTATTTTGATCATTCTATGATTCTTTTACTTGAAAATTTTACTAAGTCATTTGTTCTCCTTTTTGTAGGCCGTTGACATTGGATGTCGTATTTTGCCGATACCGACCATCTTTTGTCCGTGTTTTGGTCCTTTATCCTTCATTTGCTTCACTTTGCTGCAATTAACCAATGCTTTCAATGGGTCCTATTTTGGTGAGCACTTCCATCACTACTTCTTTAGTTCTTTATCATCGTAGATTGTCATCGGTCATATTGAATTGTTGATGCTAAAAATATACAAACAGTTGCTTGACAATTGTAAACGTGGTGATATGTATGGTGACACCCGATCGTTTTCATTTTGGATCCGCCACTGCTCTTGCTTCCGTGAGGTTATGTGATTGTTCAGGCATGATTGGTATTGGTACTGGTAATTTTTGTGTCGCCTCAATGCCGAATGATGAGCGCATGGTTGATATCAAACACATGCACTTTGAAAGTGTAATTCGTTGATCTGCGTTTAAATTATGTAGATGCATTGTTCGATATTCACTGACTCTCTATGTTAATGCTTTGCTTCCTTTATTTGTGTTTTTTCTCTGTACGGTCCTAGTGAGCTCGAGCTGTCTAGTTTGCACTATACCGGAATACTATCATGGAATATTGTTTCAACCATGTCTCCTATAGATACCATTATGTCTGTAATTTACAATCGTCCTCCAGTTCATTGTTCATCACATACTTGCTACTTGCACTATTTTGTTCTAGAGAAATTATCCTTTTTTGTTCTAAAAGTAACATTTTTACCCCCTTTTTTTTCACTCTTTATGTATTGCATATATCCATGTGTAGGCATAGCTGTATTTCTACAGGTTATCTATTATGGTGGTTCTTCACCTTTGGGTTTTCTTTTGATTCGTCTTATCTTGATATGCCTTTGTTCCCTTCACTCTCTTTTAAATCAGACAAGATAATTATTTTCCTTTTAGCTTACTTTAAGGTTTGCGCGGTGATATATGCCATTGTAAACGAATTTAACCATGATTTTCTTGTCCCTTTTAAAAAACTTGTCCACAATAAGTTAGTGTTAAAAGGACTTAGGAATTGAATGTTGTAGGCTCTGTTTTGCATCTATACTTACCAAAAGAAAGAACAAGAGGGGTGTTAGCAACTGAATGATCACACCTTTTTCTCATAATTGCTAATATGACATCATGTGACATATAAAGAACTCGAAATGCTAGTTTGTTTCATATGATATATCAATTACTGGACTACTTGATTGTCAATTGACATTATATAGGTTGTCAACTGCTTTGTGTGTATTATAATTTCTATATTGTGGATGGTATTGCCTGAGAGATTTTATGCAACCATCCTTCAGCTTGGTCCTTGAAACCTATTAATAAAAAAAAACTGTTACGAACTGATAAATGAAAAACTATTCTCCTAGAAATAACATGCCTGATTTCTCTTGCATATATCTAGAGGGGAGATTAGGCTATCCTTCTTTGTACTGTTGTATTATATTCCTTTTTTCTTGAAACAACAGTAGTGTAAAGTTCTACCTTGAGAGAATGCCCTCCTGGCTTCTGTGTGATTTTGTGAGTATTTAAACATCTATGATTTTATCACTCTTAAGTAAGATATGAACTTCCCTATCTTCCTACCTTCTGCCACCAACGCCGCTCTCCTTCTGGCAGTTGAAGTACAATGCGGCAACCGGCGGTCCAAGGCTGTAGAACGCCGAGAAGTCTCTGATGTTGAAATTTTGCCGCCATCCTGGGACATGAACTGTTTGTCGTGCTTCCTGTTTGAACAGCACAAAAACAATCCGGTGAATTCCGGCCGGCGGCCGTGGGCCTTCGTACGGAACTATTTCATTGCCTGAAACAGTGTGTATTCCTTATCAGACTTGCTTTGCTGTGATACGACTTTTTATTGGTCACCAGTGGCGGAGTCAGGACATGATTACGCTCCGGACTTTGTGATAAAATGATCTAGACTATCTGGACTGGACCATAAAAATATTACCCAAGCTAGATTGAATTTACTCGGACTGTACACTAGATATTTTTCCACACCCCCGGGCTGAAGCCTACTCCGTCCGAGGTGTGGCTCCGACCCTATTGGTCACTGCAAATATAAGTATCGCTACCAATAGCATATCCTGCATAACTTTCATAGTGTCCAAACGTAAAAGTAAATATCAAAGTTGAGAATAGATTATGTACAGGTGGAATATTCCCTTTAGTGAGCAGCAGACAGAAAAAGGAGGCAGATCATTTGCAGTGCCTACCATCAGATGTGAATCACAAAATTAGTAAATGCATGAATTCTAGTATGATATGCTACTTCTGCCTATTTTGTTCAAAATTTACTTAAAGATTCTGTTTACGACTCAAAATTCACTTGCGATCTTCATGGATTAGAAGAGAAGTGTGTCTATCTGCTAGCCCAAGCTAACAAAACTGGGTAAGCTAGACGAGGGATTGGGCTAATATATTGTGCATGCATTACTGAAGGTATTTTATAACTCCAATAATGCTGCCTGGTTCCAAAGAAGTCTGCCATGCTATTTTTTTACATATAATATGTTAAACTCACAATACTAGTGCTTTTTTTATGGGAGCACGGCACTAATGTTCTGTGACAGCCATAACTATGTTTTGTTTGCTCGTGCTAAGATTTACTTGTGAGTTGTAGTAGGCAGCTTCTTTGGTATTTTGTTTTCACTTGGAAATTCTTGTGTTTCCTCTTGTAAGATCATGCGGTGGCAACCTCATGAGAGATGAGTATTTGACACCGCTTGTGTATTTTTTGTTGTTGTTTGAGTTTGATTTTGAGCATTTGCATTTTGAGTTGCTGCTGTCTGAAGCTGATGGTCATACTGGCAAGGGTGTCGCAGTATGATCGGCCGAAACGGTAGTACCAGCCTGTGATTGCCGGTAATTATCTTTTAGAGGATGTATTTTTGGAGTTTTTAGGTTGAGATCTAGTGTGATAGTATCGGCGTTGTAATCACAATATGATCGGGGTGCAGCGGTCTGACCGGCCCTGGCAAGGCGGTCTGACCGATGTGGAAGTCCTGTTTGTCTCGGTTTTTCTTACGAATTTATCTAGAGGTGTTTAGACTCTAATCTTCATAGCCTTTTATAGCTATTGGAGTGAAATACTCTAACAATAAACTACTATTATTATGGTTTCTATTCACCCACTCTAGTCCCCGTCTCGGTCCTATATCTCTACACGCTAGGCCCTTTCTAGTATTTTGTTTTCACTTTGAAATGGATGTTCCCATGTGTGAAAAGTTTGAAGGATGTCCCACAGATTCTGTATATATAGCTGTATCTTGTATCTGTGTGGGCCCACACAGAAGAAACCATTTGTCAAGTGCTGTATATTTTCAAGCAGCGAAGCAGGCAACAGCTGTCCATCTGACTCATGTGATTTCCAGTTGAAGTCTCACCAAACCGACTCATGTGATTAAGTGGGGCCCACAGAAAGTTACATGATGTCAGATTGTCAGATACTCAACTTGAGGAACCGTTGGGCCGATAACAACCGTCCAACTGCTTAACCTGCATCCAAAATACGTGCAGTCACATATTAGAGCGGGGCCCACCCCCCCTCTCTCTAAGCTGCTTTGCATTTGATTCACAGGTACGTGTATTTAACATGATTCTGTATAGTTTGGCCTTCAATAGATCAATCGTAAAGCCTTATTATTTTACTACTGCGTAATCTTTACCCTTATCAACTGCAATGCCACCTTAAATATATATATATAAAAAAAAAGACAAGAAGTTTAGGGATATTGAACCAGAATGACTGATTAAAGACGAAATAATCTCTCAATGTATGGTATGATAACCTTCTAAATGCACCTGATGCAGATGTCAGTGAATGATAGTGTATGTGACACCAATTGCAATTTGTTTGGGGACAATTAAAACAACTATTGACCTAATCCTAGTTTCTTAGTTAGTTCAGTACAGGATTCATTAATCTTCTAGCTTGAAACAAACACAAGCCTGCTACACAAAATACATGCATCAAGTCTTGCACTGTAAATGTGCTACCTAGCATCTTAGAAATTTATGCAAAACTTGCTTAGCAAAAGCAGTAATTTCATCACAGCATTACAGGCATTTGCTTAGTTCGCAGCAATGACTTTTGCCAAACGCGTTGCACAAGCAATAATGTGTTGCCAACTTGCCATAATTACTTATGTTTCTACCATCATACGTTCGCCATTTGTCTTCGATTTTACTAACCACATGGCTTATTCCATTGCTAGAGCGCCGGTGAAACATTTACAACTAGTGGAAGATGACATGGACATGGGTTATTTGATTTTTCAGATCAAATGAATATCAAAGTAGAGAACAATAAATAGCATTTTTTTTGTTTGGAGCAAATGAACAAAGATTGTAATACCAAAATAATTTGAGTCATTTGCTGATGGTGTTATTGTAACAACAGTGTTTAATAATCTTTATATGTCATATTTAGTTATTCAACTATTGGAGGTTGTGTAGTAAGAGACGTTACCCACCAAAGCGTGCATCAGTTGCCTCTGGGATGTCTGTAACCAACCTGTAGAAAATAACCAAGAAGAAAAGAAACAAGACCCCACATTTAGATCTTTGATCGGCATCATAACTACTAATACATGTTGCAAATAATAAAGTACACAACTGGTAAATCATATATAAATTAACAAAATGTTCATCTATGGTCAAGTTGGGAGTTTCTGTAGGGAGTGATGAGTTGCACAACCACAGATAACATTAAAGTCTATTACATGATATTTTGAGAATTGAGATAGATTATGGTGCCACATTCTTGAATTTTGATAGCAAGTAGCCACCAAGAATTTGACAAATTAACCAAACATAAAACTCTGGTGTTGTGAATAGCCACCCTTTTTTGAAACAAGAGTGTTTGGTACATGAAATTAGTTCTTTATAAATTTCTTTGGTGGGAAATATTACAACTCTTCTATATTACGTTGTCATATAAGAATGTTAATATCTTCTGCTAGCTTGGTTATCTTCTAGATATTCCTAGCCACTATTCTCAATGTTTATAAATTCAAATTGCATTTGACTTGTTTCCAAACAAAATAAACAACCATAGTTTTGATTTTAACATGTGTAACTTTGTTACTAGCAATATATGCCATTGCTTATAAACATTGACGCTAGCACTTGATTCTTTTGATGAGTTTCTTTGAACTCTAAGCATGCTGTATAATTTAGCTTGCATACATGCATGTCTGTGTGACACTTTTCATGTTGATATTGTTAAGGGTATTAGTGTTATTTCTTATTGTACTAGGCTTTAATCTTATATCCCCTTTGTACCCGGCCTATATGTATTATCCATTGGGCCTTTTGAATACATACACAATATTTATAACATGGTATCAAAGCCATACCTAGGGTTTTCGTTCAAACCCTAGCCCCGATCGTTGTCTTCCGCTATCGCTGCCCCTGGGTGGAGTGATCTCTACTCCCGAGGCAACAACCTCTTTGGGCTGCACCTTCGTCAAGCATTCGGGCCCCCGCCGCCACTCATGGCCGTTGATCTAGCCTTGCCCCGGCCCTGGCTTCGACTCTCTCCGCTCCGGATGTGGCCTCTACCGTCGTCATCGGGCTTCATCGCTGCCGGCTGTCTCCGCCGATCTCCATCCAACATTGGCCCTCTTCGCCGCCATCTCGCCGATCTCGATCCGCCGTCGTCTTGGAGTGCCGCCGCCGATCTCTCCTGGATCCGGTTGTCACCAACAATGGCCATGTCCAGATCTGGCCTCCTCCGTGCCGGATCCGTTGCCTCTCCCGGCTGTCCCGAGCCCAATCCAGCCGCCTCGGCTCTCTCCGTCTCTCGGGTTGTCACGGTTCCCGCCTTGAGCTGCGCCGGCCCTCGGCCTCCTAGCGTCGATCTCCTCTGGTCCGCTCCCTGTCGGCTTCCATAGCAGCGCTGGCGGACTCTCCACCATCTGCTCCACCTCATCCTCCTCTGGATCCGGTTTCACGCCGACCGGATCCACTCACCGTCTTGTCGGATCTCTTGTTTCGGTGGAGCTCGGGCTTCATCATCGGAGTCACCTCCTAAGCGGCGAATTGAGCTAAGCTTTCAAAATGGAGACACGGGTCTTTGCACTGTTGGTCACTGCGTGTGAGTTCACATATTTTCTTTTGACCGTATTGAATCTTTGGGTGGGCTGGTAGTGAGCTGAGGATTCTAGAATTCACTGTCTTTTGAGTTATTTTTCTTTAGAGTTTTTCGTTTGCATCCATCTAAGTCCGTAACTTCTATTTTTCAGTTCGTCTAAGCTGTGCGAGTCTATAAATTTATTATCAGTTATAGAAGCATAGGAATTTCCTTTTTGCATGGCAGTAGTCGTCGCTCTTCTGTCTGAGTCGCATGTAGATCGTAGAAATTGTTATGATGCCGCCGCTTCTCTTTGAGGCCGTCGCACTTCTTGTGCACTGTGCTTCTGTTGCGTTTCTTATGCACTGTGTTGCCGTTGTCTTGGGCTTTGATCTACGTCACCATGCTTCTATCTATTCCTCTTCAGCTTGATTTGACAGTTTTTTCAAGAGCTGCACGCTACGATGACATTATTAAGACTCAGACTTCAGATTTTTCTTATTTTAGTGTCAACCCTTTTTCAAATGTGATGCTATTGCATACGTTTTGCATTTGAGGGGGTGTTAAGTGTATTAGTGGTATTTTCTATTATACTAGGGTTTAGTCTTGTGTCCTCTTTGTACTCTATATATATTGTCCATTGAGCCTCTTGAATACATACACAATATTCATAACAGATATCATATTTAATGCCTTCCGTTCACCATTTTATGTTGAAGGATTGTAGCACTTGAGAATGATGTCCTTAAAGTACTCAGGACCATGACTGTTTTCTTTTTAGTTTGTCCACGAACTAATTAATAGGAAAATTTACAAAGTACCTTGTCCATGAAAAGTTGGTAAAAAAATATCTTCTAGAGGACTGTAGAAACTAGAAACTATTAAGGATTTCTAAAAAAGTTACAGCATTTGTTATTTTATTTCAGCTACAGGATATCAATCTAACTGAAAAGACAGTGAGTGTTGATAAGAAATGACAATACAAACAAAGACTTAGGTTAAGGGAGCTATGGTGATAGAGAAGATTTAGGTCATCACAGAAACTGTATTTTGTTACCCAATAGCATATAGAACAAGGGTTCTTCAGCCGTTGATGGATGGAAAAGAAACACCCCACTCCATTTTGCTGGCCTGTTCGGCTACCTCCAAAGCCGACGGCTTTTGGCTTCTGCTACAGTACCTAACTTTCAAACGGAGTATTTTCTCAAGACGGGGTCTACAAGTTAAACGTAGTACACGTTAAAAGCCCAACATCTGTATCAGTCAAAATCGTAAGTGAGTATCGGTCTCTCCGTAATCTGTACCGTAAACAGTCAAAATTTAAAAATTTCAGTCAAAAGCCATAAGCCGCAGCCAAAAAGAACTACAAACATAACAATAATTTGGCAAGTAGCACTCGTTGGTTTCTTACGAAATGTGGCGTTATTGAGAGTTTAAGGAAGACGCTACCCCACACTTTACATGTATAATGAATTTAATAGGCTCACCAATGCAAATATTCCCTGTATTCTGGTTTGCTTGGACTTGGCGCATCAGGATCCACCATAACCTTATAAGAGGGAGATTTGTATTTTAGCATTTAGATATAGATAAAAAAAATCAGTTGCATACCTTATAGAGTAGCTAGAACATGACTCTAAAAAAAACAAAAAGTGACCACGGTACCTTATTTTACGGTGCTGTGTAACGAAAGAGACCATAAAAATAAGGTGGTTTTGGCCTTTTGGCATATAGTGTTTTCCTTAATAAATATATGATCGATTTTGTTATTGCACAGTCGATTAAAATTTTTTTTATCTCTCAGTCATCTGAAATTGTATTTCTAATAATCTAAAGTTGTAGTATACTAATTGCCCTATCTTCTCTGTGTAATTGTGTCAATTCAGTTGTGTAGAGGATGTTCTAGGCAGCAAGCATGCGAACTTTAATACGATGGAGCTTCACGCTCCAACTTTAAGCAAAGCAGACATATTAGGGCCCTATCATATTCAATATCCTTGTAGGCTTGTACCACACTGTACAAACAAGATAGGGTGCAGAAGCATATTCTAAAGCGGCTTGTACGGTATCATACATGCACTTAATCATTATCAAAAGGTTATTAATAAGCAACAAATACCATCTGGGGTTATATTTTATTTTTGTTCTCACTACAATATTATGTGCAGGGCGGAGCACACTCTAGACAGGATAGACTTTAGCCCGAGGTATGAAAAAATATCTAGTGTACAGCCTGAGTAAATTTAGTTCAATCTGAGTAATATTTTTATGATCCATCCCAGATAGCCTAGATCATTCCACCACTGAGTCCGGAGCGTAACCAAATCCTGGTTCCGACTGATTATGTGCAACCTAATTATATATCTCTTTTATCAAAAGCCACCTATGGAGTTGTTGAATAACCTATATTTGTGCAAGTTAGGTAGCTTGTTTTTTACTGAAACAGCATTTAGACTTGTGCATAAGCTCTTTAAAACGTAGGTTGCTTTGAGTAAGGAGCTTGCATAAATTAGTATTGTTTCATGCATGAGTCACTCTTTAGAGCTTGGATCTTTTTACTTCTCACACGAGAGTGATCTTTTTACTTGAAGCTTTGCTTGGATCAACGGTCATGTTTCACCTTACATAACACAATGCCCAGAAAACTCGTACGCTACTCAGGCCATGATCCTACAGGTTATCATGCTACTTACAAGTGTGTAGAGCTTCGTTTGGTCACGACCCTCGATCTCAACCTGTGGTGCATTGGGCACAGCAGATGATCGTAGCCCAGTGCCATTCGTGATCTCCTTCTCGCCATAATTAATCCTCATCGCAGCTGACTTTACGAAAGGATCCAACACATCACCAATCACCTGGCTCAATGCCAAGGGATCCCTGCCTTGCGACATATAATTTGGCTATTACTATGGTTGACAAGGGGATGGGAAATATTCAGTATGGTGGAAGGGCTGGCTAATAAAAAATTTTTCTGTGGGGGAAGAACAGAGTAGTTCGTCGTAAATTTATATTACGAGTGAAGCATCCACTTTATGTTCACAACATTCCACTGAGCACTATGAGCAAATGGAATCTAACTTTTCATATAATATTATTTTCTCTTATAGTTGCTTCTTTGTTGCATGGAAATGTACATCACCTATCAACCTCCAGACGGCCCTAATTGTAGCTGAAGCTGTATGATCTTTGCGAATGATATCTATGGTCAGGTTTTTCCTGCATATATTCTCCAGAGATCTGGAGGTATGTGTTAAAGCTCCATGAGTTTGCCTCCCCTGCATGGCGCCTTGCCGGGGCTAGGCCAAAGGTTTGGGATGAGTCATTTCGAGTTCAACGATACTTCTCTGAGTGGTGAGCACTCAGCTGGAGAAAGAATCTTTCGATCAACGTCAGAATGCAAGAGTACGAAACCTGGGGAGGTAGAGGCAGGTCATTAGCAATCTTTTTTCTTTTATGCTTTCCCTTGATGGCAATGGGGTATCTAGTACTTCACCCTTTACCCTTGAGTGGAAAACCATTCCCGGGACCTGTCCTATGTAACATCCTGAAAATTTAGGTTCTGAAAAATGTGTAACCTTTGAAATATTTTGAAATGCATCTTCTTGACATTTGGATTTTAATGGATTTTCCTTGGTGTTTGGTTAAGGTTCCAACAAAGAAGAAAATCATGAAAGAAAGGTGAAAATAATAAAAAGTAAACCTAAAATCAAATACGAATATGAAAAGATGATCCAAAGATCAGGGTAGGAAGATTCACTTGAAATCAGCTAGCAAAAACTCGGAAAGGCGAGAGTATGCAAAATTTGTTAAATAAAAGGGGGGATTAACAAAATCTAGAAATGTGCATTGGGCCTAAATAATCAACTAAATAAATACAATAATAATGATGGTAATAAAGAAATATATATAAATATATATATATATGTCTAATAATAGTAAATAAATAAATAATAAAATAGTAAAGATAATAAAGAAGAAGTTAAAATAGAAAACTTCATGGCCTTTCGGCCTGGCCCGGCCGAAGCCTGGATCGGCCGTTTCCCTGCTTTGCCTCCGTCACCTTCGGTCTCAACAGCCGCTTCCATCCCCGCCGCCAATAAGAATTCTCAAACGAAAATGCAGAAAAAAAATCAAGTAATGCCAACACGCATTAAAAAGTTTTAAGAATTCCACATTCTCAGCATCCTAATTTTTGGAACGTTACATTCTTTTCTTGTTGGCACTAAGCAGAATACAGCTGTACATAGGGATGGGCATTCGGTTTATGCGGTTCGGTTTATTCGGTACAAAAATGTCGGTTTTTAAAAGTTTACAACCAAATTAACTAAACTAAAATAGAAAATTGAACCTAATTAACTGAATTATTTCGGTTCGGTTAATTCGGTTTTCAGTTAACCGAAATATGCACAATGCTTTAATGTATAATAACATTTTTTAATCTAGCGTTATCATACTGGATTTATTTTCGAGCTAATGATATTTCTAAAAGCTACTAATGTTCTTCTTTTTGAGATGTTGAAAAATACATGCAAAATTAAATGAGAATAGCCTTTGTTTACTACAAATTCATATAAGGAAAAATAATATCAACAGAATGACGCCATATTCCATATTCCCCATAGCATTTAAAATCCGGTTGCAAGCAGAAATTTGACCTTTGATGGTACGAGTGGGCACTTGGACTTTCCAAGCAACAGGATACCTATCAGGCTATTGATGGTACGAATGGAACAGCACATGCAGCTGCCTCGGCTGCCCACAAAAACATCAATATCGGGAGTGCCATGAAGAATCCATGCAGATTTTATATTTTCAATTGGGAATTTGGGAATAAAAGGTGAGGACCACTAGCTGCTGCATTTTGCATAAACTTCAGAATACGTACTCCGTACTGTGCCAAGCCTTTTTCCCCGAATCAAAACCACTTTTAGCATGTTTTCATATTGTATTTATAAAAATAGCTGTATGCACAACGTATTGATAAAAATATAGTTTTTGTCGCCAGATAGGTGGGTGGCAGTGTGGAGCAGACGACGTGTGGCACCTATCGCCCCATGAGTAGATGGCAGGCGCCTGCCGCTCGTCCACCAGAATTAGTCGGCTTAATCACCTGCCTAATTCGTAATTTATATTTTTTAAAAAATTTGTAAATATAGCAAATGAGCTAAAAAATTATGAAATTTTTTGTGGAGCTTCTTGAGGCATCGTGGTATGTTGTGTATTTTTTTTGCAATTTTTTGAGGACATTTGCTAATCTAAAAATTCTTGAAACGACGCATAATTAACCAGGCGATTAAACAATTATGTGTTGCTCTAAGAATATTTAGAGGTAGCAAATGGTCGTAAAAAATTACGAAAAATTTTGTGGAGCTTCCATATATAGTGTGCTACATTGTGTAATTTTTACGTAATTTTTTTGCACCACTTTGCTATCTCTAAAAACTACTTAAATATCGTGTAATTAAATCAAATGATTAAACACTAATAAATATACATCTAATGATCTGCGGTCTGGCCACTGGGCGGCATCAGGCCTGCCGACTGGTAGCCAGGGGCAGGTAGTTTGCAGTGCGGGGAGATCACAAGCCCCTTTTTTGTAAGTAAAGGGAATATACTCAACATCTAGTAATCTTCTTGGAATAAAGGTACAGTCCTGCAGATCAGATGGGCATCTCCACCAGGACGCTGCTAGCAAAAAGGCACAAGATCAACTTCGAATTGTTAAAAAGTTTGCATGATCTCCCCGCACTGCAAACTACCTACACCCGGCTTCTGTGGATGAACTCTCGCCATGCCAACCCTCTCTGTTGCGTCTGGTCGCAACCTTATCATTTTGAAAACTGCATCTAAAGATGCTAGGTAAAGCCTGTCGTATGCAATCTGGGTAATTTGTTTCAGCAGCTAACGATGGATTCTGGGGGTTGCTATGCTATCTATGTTAGATTGCTTTCCAGTTTCTGCGATCTTTCAAGCTCGACGAGAACGTTAGCAGCAAGAATGCAAGATCAGTCTTGATAGGTCGATCTGAATTGCCTCTACGCCCCTAGTTGAAGGGCTTTGTTTGGACCTGTGTCCTACCTCCAATGGAATGGATTGGTGAGAACGATTCAGGGATCTTATGTCGCGAAGTGAATGAAGACAAGGTGTGCGTCTGCAGACTGAAGATTGGATGCTATTGTCGATTGGATGGCACAGAGGAAAAACTTGATGGCCCAATTCTCACGAAGGGCTGTTTGGACGGGTGGATTTGGTCCAAGCAGGCAGTTTCTCTGGAAATTGTAGTTTGGAATCCAATTACACGATGGGCCTGTTAGCATAGAGTACGAATGCAGATCCGGATTGGAAACCTCAATTTTTTTTAAAACGATGCAAAAGAATGATGTCTAATATATTATTTGTTTTGTCCTTAGGACAATGGATTTTTCCTAGAACAATGGATTTCAATTTTGCCAGTGTAATACAATGGACGTTGTTCAAAAGAATTTTTTGTAAGTCCCAAGCAATGCCTATTTTGGTGGTTTCACTGTAAGGATTCCAAGTGAGAATCTTGTGCATTTGCATCTGGCTCGCATCATGCTGGTCCTTGTGTGCATAGGGAGCGTGATCTGCTCAACGAACATGAAGAGAACAAAAGAAGCAATTGTGTTGTGGTGTACTACAAAGCCATATTCTTAGGGAACATAATCTTTTTTTATATGCACACATTCTTGAATAGGACCATGTAACTAGAAAGAATGTGCCAGGCCAGCACTTTTTATACTGTCCTTTTGCATTGTACTTTAACTGTTTCTAAAATTTTTTTGTTTAAGAAAGTGATCAATGTATACCATTTTCTCCGATTACTTTCAGTGGCTAAGTCTGTGGGATGAGTTCCTCTCTCTCTCTCTCTCTCTCTCGATATTTACACCTTTTCTTCTAAGCAGATTCAGTCATATTTGTTTGGATTAATAGCTAGTCATCATGCAGAATCAAATGTTAGGACTAAGCCTTACAAGATTTTATATAAAAGTTAGCTGGATTTCAATGTGTAGGATCGTATAGTGCAATCAGCGAGGGTGAATGATTGCTTCCGCTTTTTGAAATCTTCAAATAGTCGATGAAGGTTTTGATAGCTCGATCGACTACTTGACGCTCAACCACTTGCTAGATCGTTCAGCTCCAAATTTCAGCCAGATTGAACGTATTCGAAAACATCAATCCAGAAGTAGAGTCTCTCCATCACCTTTACACGTAGTTGAACACTTCCGTTGCGATAGCAATTACTAGAAATCTTCAACACATCACGAATCAGATTAATTCAAGATGTTCTTTATTGCTAGATTTCTGTGGATTTACAAAGCGCCCTCGCAAGCACCCATTAAAACCCTAGCACAAAAGGCTTCATCCAAAACCGCGGCTAAACCTTTTAGCCTCTATCTGCTTTTATATGCTAGAGCCATAAATCGTGTTCGACTTAAACACGAACATGAAATCTTATCTCTTCCTAAAATCAAGAGATCCGAAACCCTTCTAAACATGAGTTTTATTCAAACTCTCAATCTTCTCAGTTGTGGACTCCATCCACAACTCCTAACACTGCACGTGACGAAGCCTCCAGGATCACAACTCTCATATCTTTATCACGCCTCATCAACTTCCGTGTCGAAGTCTCCAGGACCGCACCGCCCTTAACTTCTCCACACATCAACTCATTTGATCTCCACGTGCTCCAGCGTTAGCCCAAACACCTCGTATGACATCCTCAACTGTTTAGACCTCGGATCTCCCCA
Source organism: Bonia amplexicaulis (assembly GCA_036346245.1). Lineage (NCBI taxonomy): Eukaryota > Viridiplantae > Streptophyta > Magnoliopsida > Poales > Poaceae > Bonia > Bonia amplexicaulis. The sequence goes on along the minus strand of CM070760.1, from coordinate 1,612,283 downwards.
TCCTAGTCTCGGTCCTCCTCGTTACCAATCATGATCGTCTCCACGCTCACCTGCACATGCAAAGACCAAATAAACTTTTTTCAGCACAAGTTCTTCCAAACTTGACCATCATCAACACACACACGTACAACCATAACCTCAACCAACCAACAAACCCAACTAGGTCATACACAGCCACAAATCTCATCGCTATCCAGAATTTAGCCTTACATCACTCAATACGATAGCTAGTTCAACGAGTAATTGAAAACAACAAGTACTCGGGAATGACCATCGTTTCACTCAAAACACTCGAGCATAACAAGCATCGCTACCGACCAGAACCATCGAGCATCGACTACCGAGTACCGATCGCTAAGATTACGACTACCAACCAAACACCGCATTATCGATCACCAAGTTCTGAGTATCACTGACAACCACTACTAAGTACCGAGTCCTTTCGACGACGAGTACCATTTCTCTTAACACGGTTCACCGATCATCGCCAGTCAGTCCTATCGCTGGCCTAACATGAGTACTTGAAGTACTCGAAGATAGCAAGAGTTAAAGCGCTTCAAGCATGCCAAGTACACAAGTTGGCATTACTTCGATGTATTTGTGGTTCTTTGGCAAACTGTGATAGTTCTTTCATTCTTTATTTTTCTGATGCAGCTTGGCTGTGGATATGGGCTTCCTGGGATATTCGCTTGCCTGAAATTACTGCAGACTGCAGCTATCCATGAGTTCTCTTTGTTACTTTTACAGAACATGCTATGCCCAACTTTAGAGTCCTCTTTCCATCAATCTCTAAGTCATTTACCATAGTTAAGACTTACTATCTAGTATTACTATTGCACGGTTGTTGCATCCTTGCACAAAAGTTGTCTTTAGTTGTACTGTGTTTGGCTACTGTACTAACATTGGTTATATCCATATTGTTTCTGTTGTGGGAATGGCTCCCTACCGTATCCGTTCGGCCTGTTGAGCTGAAAGGTTCAGTGAGAGACATAAAAAGATGTGAATACCTTTATAATAGTACCCTAAGGTAGGGATGTGATTAGGGATGTGATTGTAATATGACCTTATGATCATGTATAAATATCCCTTTAGGGGAGCAGGGAAAGACAAATCGATTCATTATCATACTATTCTAGTCCCCTTATATACTGTTTGGTCTGTAGTCATAACAGTTGACGCCGTCCGTAGACTTCTTCGGCTGGCAGCGAGCGCCATGCAGGAACACGAATAGCGGAGGGGTAGGCCACATCGTCTCCACCCGAGAGGCCCAGCAGTATACCACCAGCCGGACGATGGCGTTAGGCGTCAGCTGAGCCAACTCCAGCCCATAGAGCCTTAGTACCTCGCCAACAAACATCGCCATCGGAAACCGGAGACCGACGTCGAAATACGCAGGGAACACGACCGTCTCTGCCTCAGAGGGGTGGGGCTCCACCTCGCCGGCGGCTGGTAGGCGGACTGACTCGCGATCCGCGATTTTACCATCACGATCCAAAAAATAAATCAGATCTTCGGTCGCCAGGCTCTGCCCTAGCACGTTGGTGCACACACCATGTACCTTCTTCGCTGCATTGCAGCGCTTGTTGGTTGTCATGAATCTCGATCGATTAGCTCGTACTCCACCTCCATCACCGATGAGCCTCGGCGGCCGGACGTGCCGCGCGGCTTGCGACGCACCTCGACCGCTATGACGAGAGAGAGGGTCATTTCCACGAGCCATTAGTCCAACGCAGAGGACCAGTGGCAACGAATCCCGCGGAATGGGGTGCGGGCGAAAGCAAAAGCAGCGCAGATGGTGTAGGCAACAAGAACGGCACTGCGAGAGGTGAGACGAAGAAGATTAGCAGAGATGTGTCTTTTCGCCCAGCGCCCCATGCTTTAAAGGTGCACGCCTTTTTCGGGCGACTCTTCGGAACTTGCGCCCGGTCGTGGAGTGGTGTGCTAGAAGCCAGTCAAAAAGCAGCGCATGTCCCTAGTCACGCCAGCCGTGTTTAAACGCGGTCCACAAGACCGGAAGTATGCGGTCCATAGGACTGGATACCACTCCTCTGCCAAGCTGACGGGACGGAGGGGGCCAAAAGGCCTACGCGACATGGTTTTGGCCTGTTCGAGATGAAACCCTTTACCATGAGAGGCTCATGTTGTGGGAATAGCACCCTATCGTATCCGTTCGGACTGTTGAGCTGAAAGGTTTAGTGGAGAACATAAAAAGACATGAATACCCTTATAATAGTACCTTAGGGTGAGATTGTGATTGTAATAAAACCTTATGGTCATGTATAAGATGCAAAACAATACATTTTAGGGTGCTTCAACAGTGCATTTTCAGGATCCCAGTGCCGAAATAGTAAGATGCAAAAACAATACCCAATGTGCTTGCAAATCTTGAACGAGCTCGAGACAGACAGTGTCACCAACAAGGAAGCTCCCTTAGCCATCCCGGGAACAGCTGCCTCAAGATGTCCATTTGTATGCTGGGTAGTGGGGCGAACAGTAAATTCTGTCCGTGATACAGGAGGATACATTCTCTGAAACTTGGTTTTTCGATTGCTGCAGGACGATTTGGACACCGTGGAAAAGAGAGACGATTTCCGGACACGTCGGCTGCCTTTCACAACGCACGTGCGTCCGACTCGTCGTACACAGGATGGGAAAAAAGGATTGGGGAAAACCTAGATCTCCCGAGAGCGGTAGTCGCAGCAGCGGGAGTCCATCCATGGCGCCGTCGTCGTCGGATGAGGACGCCGACGAGTGGGTGCCCCCGAGCCGGCGGCCGGAGCTGGCGGACGTGGCGCCGGTGCCGCAGGACGACGGGCCCCACCCCGTGGTCCCCATCGCCTACCGCGAAGACTTCCGCGAGGTCATGGACTACTTCCGCGCCTTCTACTTCGCCGGCGAGCGCAGCCTCCGCGCGCTCCACCTCACCGCTGAGGCCATCCGCTTCAACCCCGGCAACTACACGGTAAGATTATTCCTATTCTCTTGTATGTGCTTCATATTGGAAACTTGGAAGTTTTTGCTGTCTTACTGTAGGACCGAGAAGCCAAAGATTGTAAGTCCTTCTCTCCCAGCTACGAAGTTACGAAGATTTAGAAAGGAGAAATCAACACAAAAACTAGTAAATCAAGAAGCTAGATATCCAAGGAATAAGCTGTAAAATTGGTAGTACCGTTACAGTAACCGTAAATCGGTAGTACCGCTACGATAACCACGGTAGTACTGCTGTAGTACATGCGGTACCTTTACAGTGAATTCAGTCCGATAAACAGTAAAAACAACACTATTTTAAAACCAATAATCCATGTAACTTTTGATCCGTAAATCCAAATGACTTGAAACTTAGTATGCACCTTCTCTATGATATCACGGATCTATTCCAACCAACGATGGAGAGAACCGTTGTCAAAGTTGTGACATCTTTTTATTTGAAAGAATGTTGCATCAAACCGCGTAAAAACAAAAAACGGTGAATATGACTTGCTCGTGGGTGGATGTTGGCCAAGATGGCTCTAGATATATTTCCACATGTCACAACAAGCTAGAACACATAAGGAATCGAGCCAAAAACAACCGGATCAAGAAGTCAATCAGAGGGGCCAAATAAGGAAAAAACCGGACAACTTCAAGAACTTACCAAACGCATGCTAAGATGGATGAGGATTGATTTCCATGGGACCCCTCCATCACTTACACGTCCTTAGTATCTAGCAAGATCAAGAAGGGGATAGAAGCACAAAAACCAAGCCAACTCAAGATTTAAACAAGAGAGCACAAGAGAGAAATACTTACAAGTTTTGATATCTGTGATTCTTAGAGATGAATGTTTACAATCACTCCTTAGCCATACACAAAGTCTAAGGGTGACAAAAAGCTTAGCCACAAAAGTCTTCCACTTCTCCCACAAGGTTCTCTCAAGAACCCTAGCTCCTCTCCAAGGCTAGGTCTAAACTCTCCCCGAAGCTTAACCTAGCCACCTCTCTCTCTCTCTCTCCTTATATATGGAGGCTCATAAGGAAAACGCTAACCAGAACCTCTAATTGAGTTTCATTCATTTTTACGTGGGCTAACCCGTTAACCCAACACTATATCGGATTTTACACTTACACATGCACACTTCTCAAAGCGCACACACCCATTAACCTACTAGTGAATCAACGCTTGATCCACTTAGCATTTTCAACACATCCTTGACCTAAACCACCTGACGCTGGTCATACTGCCAGTACAACACTGGTAGTACCGCCCCGGTGCTATCGCAATACAAAGATCAGTATGATTGCTTGAGTTCACTCCAAAATAAGCTCACTGGAAAATATCTACCACCAACTAGAATCCGAGCATACCGTAACCTCGGTTCAACCTTCATTCAAGTCTGGTACTACCACACCCAGCCGGTCTGACTGCCGCTCCTCGACCGGTCTGGCCGCTAGCCCAAGGCCGGTCAGATCGCCCCTGGCCGGTATGACCGTGGCCCCAATGCTGGTCATATCGCTAGCAACTGAAAAATTGTAAACTCTCAAAAACCCAAACTTCACAAACTCTCCGAACCAAAAATCAGTTAGCTATCACAACCATGGGTTGACCTCTACATGGTCTCACACTTACTGAAATTTATTTCTGTATAGAAACCATGGAATTGTACCATGGAGGTTCAATTGTTTTGTGATACTTTATATAGTTATAAAAAACGTAGAATTGGGATAGTGAGCTTGACTCGGTATGATGGAAACGATTTCTGATCCACTACAGTTGTTGTCCATAGCTTGGAATAGATGAGGCTTCGAATTCGTAAAGGAGCACTAGGTAGGTGGATGGTGAAGTGTAATGTGGAGATAGATCAAGCTATATGCAACATTGTTCTAGTGAAAAAGAGGAGCCGGATTTGGAAAGTTAAATTTCTTATGTGGACTTGCTGTTTAGCCATTTGCAGTTTTGGTCCCCCCCGATTTAGGCCTCGTTCCAAACACGGGAATTTAACCCAATCCTGCTGGAATTGAACTGTTTCCTGTGAAATTCATGCATTCCAAACAGGCCCTTAGTGCTGGAGACACATGGGAATGCAATTGGAGTTTGATTTCAATCAGAAAAGTTTAGTATGCTTGCCTTGTCTTTTTTTTTTTGTCTGGCATGCAAGACTCTGTTTTAGAATCATGTCAGGCCCTTACTGCTGGAGAGACATGGAAATGCAGTTGGGAGTTTGATTTCAATCAGAAAGGTTTAGTATGCATAGTTTGCCTTCTCTCTCTCTCTTTCTCTGTCTGGCATGCAAGAGTCTGTTTAAGTAGAATCATGTCTGAGTTAAGGGATCCCTAACTTGACAGACATAAAGAGAAGCGCTTCTCATGATCTGAAGATATGGTATATATAGTAACTATAATGTTGTATGGTGCAAAATTATGTTTTGGAGTTTAATCCAGATACATGCTATAGATTTTGCTCTTCTTTTTTCCTCTGATTTTGACTATACCATCCATTCGTCCATTGCTGCTACTGGTATGCATAACAGGCAATAGCATACTACACGACTACAAATTTCTCCCTGTCCTGAGTTCTTGGCTGCAGTATACCGCATTATCCTTTAGAGATCATGGGTTCAGCAATCAATCAAGTTGCTGTGTAGTATCAGGGAATTGCTTTCTGTGGTACTATGGTTTTATAGGTAGTGGCTTAGTGCCATGCATTTCATTTTTATATTGATCAACTCTTTTATTGGTCATCCTTGTTGACTTCATGAGTATTTTTTTACTTGATAGGTGTGGCATTTCAGGCGTCTTGTTCTAGAGGCACTGGATGCTGATTTACTTGAAGAAATGAATTTTGTGGACCAAATTGCTAAATCTAATCCAAAAAATTACCAAATCTGGTGAGCTACATTGTTATAAACTTATTTTACATTTTTAGTGTTTCACAAGAAACTAACGCCCAATTCGGCAGCTGTGGAGCTTTGGATGTGTTACTAGCATTATATTTTTTGAGCCTTTTATAATTCAAACTTTATTCTTCCGCTTTCATTGCTGGGAAATCGGTCCTGACTAACCTCCATAGACAATTTTTTTCTCAGGCATCACAAGAGATGGCTTGCTGAGAAATTAGGACCAGATGCTGCAAATAAAGAACATGAATTTACAAGGAAGATACTTGCTATTGATGCAAAAAATTACCATGCTTGGTCCCATAGGCAGGTATACAACGTCTCCTTTCAATGTTCTCTAAAAGTAGGCCATTGATATCCTTTAAGCTCATTACTCCATATTTGGATACTGTACTGGCGATGCTATGGACTATCAGGAAAAACTATGTTCTAATAATGGAATTGCTTTATTATAATTGTTGCAGTGGGTTCTTCAAGCATTGGGTGGGTGGGAGAGTGAGTTACACTACTGCAACGAACTTCTTGATGAAGATGTCTTCAATAATTCAGCTTGGAATCAGGTCAAGTGCTTATTTGGGTCTGAATTTTTTTCTAGTGTAATATGCAATTTCAGTTTTAGATTCTTCACCGTCATTTGAATTTCATCAAACCAATCTGGGAATCTCTATACCTGTTCCTTATTTATTAACTATTCATTGATTGTATTACTATATTCTTGACTTTTATTTTTTGCTGGTACGTTGTCCTACTCCTGCCTCCTGGATTGTCTTTTTCTGCTTATTAATTAAGATCAAATATTCAACTTACACTGAAGTGTGTAAAATGTATTTTGCCACAGAGATACCTTGTAATAACAAGATCACCACTTCTTGGGGGCCTTGCAGCAATGCGTGACTCAGAAGTAGGTTACACAATTGAGGCTATTCTGGCTAAGCCTCAGAATGAAAGCCCGTGGAGATACCTCAAAGGTCTATATAAGGGTGAGAATAACTTGCTGGTGGCTGATGAGCGCATTTCTGATGTTTGCCTCAAGGTCCTGAAGAATGATTGGACCTGTGTATTTGCATTGAGCTTGCTGCTCGATCTTCTTCGAGTTGGTTTGCAGCCTTCGGATGAACTTAAAGGAACTATCAAAGCAACGATGAACTCTGATCCTGAACCGGCAGATGCCAATCTTGCAACCGCTATCTGCTCAATCCTGCAGAAATGTGATCCCCTTCGGGTAAATTACTGGTCTTGGTACCGGACCACTCTTTCTTCTTAAAGATCTGAAAAATACCGGGGCTCACACCTTATATCCTCGTTGGACTCCATGAGTTAGACATCATGGAGATATCTTCAGTTGAAGATAGTTCCACTGGATTTGCGTGATGCGAACTCAATCAAAGCGGTGGACAGACTGTGTATGAAAACCTTTCATGTGATCCTGCGCGTAGAGCAAAAATTGTAGTTGATCAATGACAGTAAGACAAAAGAATGTCTCGTAATTTTATTTACTTCTTGCAGAGCAGATTGCGTTGCAGGTACCTGTAATGGTTAGTTATGTACCAGTTACCAGTTACATTGATCCAGTAATCGCCACCGGCGGCGTGGCCGGGCCATGCTTGCTTGGTTTGCGGCGATGTGAAAAATCGTGAGTTAATACCAGTGTCTTTTGTTAGACGCTTGAGCCTTTTGTGATGTCAAATATCATCACACGTTATTACATTCTCGACCTGCTAAAAATAAGAGTAAATTGCTTAAAAATCCTTCACAACAAAATTAACTAGAGGGCAAGCAACACCTGTATAAAAAGGTTGATACCAAGGGAGTATTTGAGTACTCTACTTCTGAACATCTGAGATGGCCTTAGGGCTAACATGGGACCTGGATCCTTTTAAATTTGCAATCATTTGGATATTCAGTTTTTGGACTATTCAACTGTTGGGACCCTACTTTGATATGGTTACCGCGCCAAATTTGGGTTGAAGCTACACTACATTGCAACAATAACACTTACGGATTCGAAGCATGAAACATAAGTACTAGGGGTTGTTTAGTTCGCTGTTAAATTTTGTCACTCTTCAATTAGACAAGTTTGACCGTTTGTGGCTACCGTTTGATTTACTGTCACACTTTCTTAGTCCTATGCCAACATGTTAATTCTCAAAGTTGTCCTGGTGACCAATTTGCTAATCACAAAAACAGTGGGCTATCACACTTTTGGTAAAAATAGTGACAAAAGCGTGGTATAATGGCCCAAAGGGTGTGGCTAGCATTCAAATTGCAGTAGTTCTTGTTAGATAATACTCTCGCAATAGCGGTGGAGTTTCAACCCAAATTAGTGGGTCTTATGTTAGATCTAAGGATATTTTAAATGTTTGGCTCCTAGGCTAAGGGCACTCCTATCAAGTCTTCACGTGGCATAAAAGAGAACGGATGGATATTTCACGTGGCGCGTTAGGGCCGAAAAAAAAATAAAAAGGGAGTAAATGCTAACAGAGATGGACGAAGTGGTATAAAAGAGTCTGTTTCGGTTTTAGCTTCTTGCTTATTTTTTACTATTTATAAATTTTATCTTTTTCTAAATTTTTAGTTTTTTAAGCTTTTTGTCGGTTCTTTTTTCTCGTATTTGTTTGCGTTGTTCTTGATGAGCTAGTATATTTTTTTATTTTTAAATTTAATTACGTCAAATAAGCCATCTTTAACTACAGTGAAATTTTAGTCGCTACAGTACAATTTCAGCCATAAGTCACAGCTTTTTAGCCCAACCGAGGGAGGCAAGTGACCAGGTAAGATGATGGTATAGAGCTAAAATTGTGAAATTTTGATGGTATATAACTAATTTTTCCTAGCAAGAAATCCTAATTCTGTTCGTTTTCGTTAATTCTAAGGGCTGATGGGTGAAACCCACCTGGCTATCAAGATGACAATGTGGATGACGTTGGTGATGGCGAGATCCACTATCACCGGTGGTGAATGAGGTGGCCACGATGATTTACGCGAAGTGGAAGGTGAGGAGTCCTGCTCAGTTATACTAAAAAGTTGTGGTTTATAACTGAAATTGTACTGTAGCGGTTGAAATTTCACTGTAACTAAAGGCAGCTTATTTGACATAATTAAATCAAAAAAAACTTAAAATAGAAAAAAAAAATATGCTAGCTCATCTCGGATAATGCAAATAAATACGGGAATAAAAGGCAAAAAAGCTCAAAAAACCAAAAGTTCAGAAAAAGACGAAATTTATGAATAGTAAAAAATAAGTCAGAAACCAGAAGCTGAAGCTGAAACGAGCGGATAAGACACAAAGAGAGATCTAGTGGAAGAGAGAAGAGACATAACGTAATAGAGTTAGACAGACATGACATATGGGTGTCTATTTGTGTTGCAGAACAACAATTGGAACCCCTTGTTTTTTTTAAAAAGATAATCCTATGTTACACACGGTAGCGCGTTAGCCCCGTGCTATCACCGGCCCTACCATCCGATTGGAGTTGGACGTGGAAAAGCTTCTACTTTATTAGGGAAAATTTGGATAGAAGCAACAAGTCACTTTCACAATGATGTCATCCAGCAATGGATAGTTTAAATTCTAACTTATTGTACTTTTCACCTTTTTATCTTTGAATGATCATAACTATTAAACCGAATGTCCGATTTGTATTCTGTTTGAACTGTTGTGTTATATACGACGAGTTTAACAAAACAAAATTCATATTGAATATGTTTTGAAAACATATTGATATAATTATTTCTCAGCTAACAACTATAGTTGTCTGGTAATAGCAACTCTAGGTAGAACTCTTTTGCTGGGTGTATATTAGTTACTAGAAAATCTAGATACCAACTTTAGGTGTCGCTACTAACAAGTAACCTATAGAGTTTACAACTAATATAGTAAACAACATATACAGCTAGCAACAAATATAGAGCCACCTCTAGTAGTTGGTCGTATAAAATCATTAATAATTACCATCAAGTAATAGAGAATGCTAACATATAATATGTAGAGCTAGCAACTGATGTAGTAAAAGCCATACATAGCTAGCAACTAATAAAATGTAGAGCTAGTAAGTTGCTAGCGATCAATATATAGGTAACATATAACGTTACAATATAATTTCAGTCAAAAGTCTAGCCGAAATTTAAAGCCGGCTGAGAGAGAAAAAGGGCCTGTTCTTTTTTGGCATGACTTGTGCTTTTAGGTTTTGTTTGTGCGAGAAATTACAGAGAATGAAACTCATGTCGGTTTTGCTAATATAAATGAAATCAGTAAAGTATGTACTACAATTTACTAGTAGATCTTATCTTGAAAAAATATCCCTTGTTTAAAAGTGATTCTTGTAGAAAACCAAAAAGCCTTTTAGAAATTTGAAAAAACAGGGCCAAAAATGATTTCGGCTTTACGGATAGGGCCACCTCCGTCCATCGTCCAATTCCAGCCTATCCCCTTCATCGAAGGTCGCAAGCCCAAATTCAAATTCGAACACACGGCGTCATCACGACCCACGGACTCGCTGGAGCGTCTGCGCCCCAGGATTACGAGCCGGGCCCTGTCCGGTCCAACCCAGCACGCAGAGGAAGGAGACGGTGATCTAGCTGTCGCGCGGCCATACCGCAGCGGTACAGTACAGCTCAGCAGATACATACAGGTGCAAGCACGCCGCCGCCGCCTGCACCGCATCCATTTCTCCCAAATCCGCCCGCCCCCCAAACCCAAATAAACCCAGGCACCCTCCCCCACCCCGACGCCGCCTCTCCCGCTCCTCCTCCGCGACCGCGCGCCTCGCGTCTCGCCGCCCGCCTCCGCCTCCGCCGCCGCAAGTAAGTAGCCCCGCGCCCGCCCCTCCTCTGCCCTCTCGCTCGTGTTTTCTCTCGTTTCGATTCGACGCCGAGACCGCTCGCTCGGCCCTCGCGCCCTCGCCGCTCGTCCGCGGTTGTTTCCGTAAGCAGGGCCGCGCCCGCTGCTCCTCTCTCTCTCTCTCTCTCGCGCGCGCGCGCGTATGCTCTCTGGCTGGATTTTTTTGGTTGGTTGGTTCCGATGGGTTCGGCGATCCGCGTGTCGCCTCCGGTGGCTTCTCCGTTTGCTTAGATCTGGTTTCCTTCGGTTTCGTTCCGATCCGTCGGGGAATTTCGATTTACTCGTCTCTCTGCGCGTGCGTCTCTGTGTGATGAGGGCGGCATGGCCCGAGGTTCGTTTGATTACGACAGGACGCGGGGCGAGGGATAGTATAGTTCTGTTTTTGATTATTTACCTGCCTCGCGGGAACGCGATGTGTGTTTGAATTATAGGCATATACAGTATGTTCCAAGGTGTTTTCGATTCTCACCTAGGGTAGATAATATGATGAGCACATCGGGTGGATGCTTGTTTCGTTGGTGTGTGATCTCCATGTCGCGTTTTTGGATTGAGCTGTACGCTGAAGTAGGCCTCGTGTGATTGTGGTGCTTGGATAGGCCAATGCTACGGAGGCCCTACATTGCTTTTGAATTTTGATAGATACTATATGCGCAACCCATGGCCTTTACCTGATGTTAAAGTAGACTAATGTCTTCATGTCTATTTTGTCCTGCTACAGTCCATCTGATGGGGTGGGAGGAAAAGCAAAGGCAAATACATCTCCTCGGCCTTAGTTACCATGACCTCCAATGTTTGTGCAAACGGTACAACCTTCCTGCAAACAAGAGCCACTCTCAGTTAGCAAGTGCGCTTGCCTTGCTGCTTGAGGTAAAGCATATACTGTCTGTTTCTGCATATACTTGCTGCTTGAGATAGTTTTGTCATTTTTTTCTATTTAAGGGTAAACTAAATTTGAGTACCAATGTGTATCATCTTTCCTTTTCCAGACGGGAAATTTAAATTCAGCACCCGAAAGGGAAAAATTGTTTGGCTCTACACAGACTTCTGCCTTGTTATCAAATATCAAAGAAGCATCCAGATGTATGTATATAAATTTTTTTTATGTCGAGCGTAATTTGGCAGATTGCCATATTTGCTCAATGATTTATGTTGGCGGACACTCTCAGGGACATGCTGTTGTGGGTCTATCTGACAAAACCTAATTAACTGCAGGCGGGCAAGAAAACCACAAAAGAGGCCCATATAGTGACAGAGATGATTGTGATAGACCGCTTTTGCATATAAAGCATCGAAAAGGACCTCAAACTCCAATGGATGAAACGTTGAAAAGTGTAAGAAATCATGGCCATTGTTTTTTTGTCTGGTTTGTCTATACAACACAACATTTTCCCTGGTTCAACCTTAACATTTATCCTTGCATTGCAATACAACAAGCCTTCCAATTGTATAACTGAGTACTGGATGCGAGTGCTTTAATTTTTGTTAATATAAGGAATTCCATCTTTCAGTATAAACCCACTGCATTTGTAGTCCACATGCATTTCATGATATGTGCTGTCTAAATTGAACTTTATCCAGTCAAATCCTACCACTCAACATTCTCAGTTTCAACATGGCCTGTTCCATGAGAAATGACGGTACTGGAATTGTCGGTTGGTATGTAGTCCTGTTGTAACTAACGGAATCATCTGTTTCCCGATCTTCTTTACTTGACCCCTGCAGCTATTTTTGTGGTAGGAGACATTTAAGACAGGGTTGCTCTGTGTTTCCATGAAATGCTTGGCACATTTTTGTTTGTATACAGTGTAAATGCATTTCTTAATTTATTTTATGCATCTTGAATCAGGACTCTGGCATCAACAATGGGAAAGCAGACTGCTTTAGTCATTCATCTTCTGTACAAGGGATTGCTCATAATGTGCAGTCTCAAAATACTGATGCCATTGCAAAGAAGTCAGCAACTACACAACTTGCAATTGAAAATCATGAATCAACCGCTAATGCAAATGATAACATTTCTCTGGTGGCAACTTGCCCTGCTCCTAATGCAAGACTTGGTGGAAATGTCATAGACAAGGGTAGTGGTTCATCTGATAAGACCTCAACAGATGCAGATTCTTTTCAATTCTTCGTGACGTCAGATGAAGGACTTGATCTTTTTGTTGATCTTAATTCCACTCCATCAGATTGGGTTGACAGCTTCAAGGAGAAGTACACCCCCCAAAGTACTCATCATTTTGAACCTGGGAATTTCTCTAGTTTTATTAGCAGCCTGGCGAGTAAGGGCGATCACAGCACAATTTCCCAAGCTGGTAATATCATTGTGGACAAACAAAACGGGGGAGCTGAGGGCATTGCTCCTTGCACCAATTCATCACTAGGTTCAACTGGTGGTGAAAATTCTCGTACAGAGCCCTGTCCACCTGATACAACTGCTGTAAACTCTAGGTCATCTGAATCCATATTGCCTGGTACTCTACTTGAAATTTCTGGACCTCAGGAGGGAGTTCCAGTGGTACCTTCTTCTTGTTTAACGTCTAATGTTCAGAAGAATATGTCATCTGATATGATGGCTGGTGCTTTGAATAACGAGGTGCTTCCTCAAGAATCTGTTGATGCCTCAGTGTGGTCTGAAAAAAGCCATGCACCCCTGGCTGATGATTTTGTACAACGAACTGGTAATAAAGACACAGTGAGTCCTGGTAAAACCAAAGCTTCTGTCAAGATTGGTTGCACTCAAAATGTTTTGGTTGCTGATACTGGCAAAGCCGCAGCATTTTCCTGTGGGGATGTAGTTAAAAGTGACTCTGATGAAAACTCTTGTCCAACATCTGTGGGAAAACAGGAAATGATAGATGTTCCTGAAGGGATTCAGCTTACTCACAACAGTGATACACATGACATCCTAATGGAAAATGAACCAGTGGAAGCTGTGCCTATGGAAGAAGATATAAGTTATGGTGACAGGTTGTCAATTGCCTCTGTACTGCCAGTTAAAGATGCCCAGTCAGATGCTAGTTGTGCTGATCATTGTGTTGCTGGGAACTTCGACCTCACAGATCCAACACCACCATCTGCTACTTTGGTAATTTTATTGTTCTTGATTCTAGTTAAATAATTAGATGTGCCTTGATACCAACTATGGAAATATGCATGATGTATTGTTGGTGCTAAAATTTTGTGAGATGCATTTCTAAATTAGTCATGTCCTAGCTTATTCTCATAGTCCTTTGAGAGTCTACAATTTGATTTTATCCTTTTAGCTTTCAGTGATAATTGTACAACATGACTTCTGCTCGAGATAAGATCAGCGATTGGATTGGTAGATCATATATAGCAGCAGATGATGCACTGAAAACTGCTGCTGTATTTTGGTTGTGTTTCTGACTCTTTTTCTTTTACTGTGTTGTGTAACTTCTCAGTCTTCTGCTTACTACTTAGCAATTTCAAAATTTCAAGTTTTCAACTATGCATGAATCATGCAAACTTTAGTTTTTGTGTTGTTCAAGCTTCGCGCAAACAGGGCCACTCATGTAATTTACCATGCTGCTTCTTCAGTTCTTCCTATAACCCTGTTTTCCTTTAATCCTTTCTACTGGCATCCAGCAAGCTGTCAACTTTACAGAATTTTATGGCATTGCTTTTCAGCGGTTAATGTTCAATTTTCTTATTTGAACTGGAAATTTGGTTGGACATAAACTTCATGGCTTTAATGTTTGAAAGCTGTTTGAGATGAATAGCCTTTTATTATTCTTGATTTGACTAGAATAAATATGGATCTTTAAATTGGAAGCTTGCAAACCTGGACCAATTATGACGGTCAACCTTCGAAGAGTGCAGAGTACAGGAAACGTTGGTTCAGGCCTGTTTCACCATTCACGTTTTGACGCAACACAAATAGGGCTGCCAAAAAAAGCTTGGACTCGACAAGCTATTTGAATTCGGCTCGAGCCTATACTTGGGCCCAAACCCTTGTCGAGCCGAGCTCGAGCTTGGCTCAATTAGGCTCGAATACATGCATTACTATAATATATTAATGTATACCATGTAGTTGAGCTTAATCAAGTGGAGCTCAAAGCTTATTCAAACCTTTAATGTATTCATATATGTGTGTTTATAGAGTTACCGAGCCTTATCGAGTCAAGCTTGAGTGTATTCAAGCCTACAATATGCTTATATATGTACATTTATGAAGTTACCGAGCCTAGTTGAGCTTGAGCCTATTCAACCCCAACCCAGGCCTGCTTGAGGCGAGCCTACCTGAGCTCGCTGCCCTAAGCATGAAGGTGGCCCACGGTGGGCAATTTAAGAGACGGACGAAAGAATAAACTAGACATTCTAGGTTACGGACGAAAGAATAAACTAGACATTCTAGGTTTTCTGAAAACTCAGAGAAATTGGGTAGTTTAAATAATAAAAAGTAGTCTAGTTGTACAAGATGCACAACAACGATAAGCTGAAAATTTCCAAAATAAGTGGTCTCGAAAATACTAAAAATGATGTTATTTTCATCAAGAAATCGTGCCAAACTCGGAAATCCATAATTAATGATCGTCTGATGTTAACCATGCATGGTTCCCTCATTTGCCAAGATTCTTTCCCTCCTTTTCTTTTCTTTTCTTTTTCGTCACCCATGCAAACATATAATTTGCCTATAATGCCAAGCACACACTCCTTTGAATTGTTGTCCCCCCGTAGTTGATCAAAATCATTTAAGGCCCATACATAATTTGTTTCCCTGCATCATTTGCTCTGGGCTATAGAAGAACTCTTAAGAACTCTAAACTCACCGTTCATTTTCTAGCTGAAAGGTCATGTCAACCTTGTGTCGTGCCACTCCGATAGGTGTGACTTGAAGATGCTCCCCAACTTTGATAAATTGTAGATTAGCTTAATCAAATCATGGAGGTTTATGCTTGACAACAACCTTGTCAAGTTCTTCATAGTAGTAGGTGGGATGCAAAAGCACCATCTCTTAGGCACACTGTAGGAATAATGACTTGCTAGACAACATCGCTCACATCAATCGTGAACCTCGTGGCCCAACATGTTGGTAACATCCTAACCATGCAGATAATCAACATGGAACATGTTGGCGGTGGTTTGCTCATGAACCCACATAGAGAGTTCTTGTTTTCATCCCAAGTACCTTCGTCTCCAAGATCATTAGGTGCATCTCTCCGGTTCATTTTGCGGACATGTTGTTCCATCTGAACTTGCAACGGTCCCCAACTCCCTTGATAGGGTTTCTATTTGATACGTGAACCCTTGATGTGTCAAATCAACATTAATATCCTCTAGTGTTAGGTGTCGGTAGTATGCGGGACCACCACACAGAACATAGAAGAATTGGTCTTTTCCTCAGCATGTTGCACTTAGTTGTGTGGTGTGAAGACAGGACTGGTGCTTTTTGACCATGGAGTTGAACCTCCACTCTAATGCCAAGTAGTGTTCGACATGGAAAACTGTCTCGGATTAAAAAAATGAAGGGGGACAAGTGAAAATTTTGGAAATTTTTTCTTAAAAATTTTGCTTTGAATTTAATTTTAATTTTAGATATTAGAATACATGATTCACAAGCCAGGATCTATGCAAGACCATGCCACTTTCCTAGTGGTAGGTGGTTAGAGTTGTTTGTGGGAGGTGCTAGGTTCGACTCCTAGCTCCATCAGTTTTCTTTGTTTCTTTCCAACTGTGGGACCTGCATGCCATTTACCATTATAGGCACAAAAAAAAAGATGCAGACACAGGGTTCGAACCCATGACGGTACACTCACAAGGCTGCGGACTTACCATTGTGGCGTTGCTGTTCCATTGAACATATGGTTGCTGACTCATTTTATTGTTAAATTTATAGCTCAAAATTCAAAGTCAAATCGATTATTTTGCCCGGTTTCAAAATCTTCCAGCACCCATTGGTAAGCCCGGTTATAAGCGGTAACCTATGATAACTGGACGATAGAATTTTCCCTGGTGTTAGGTGCCACATGTTGGGTCAATCGAAAAGTTGCAGAAAAGAGCAGAAGATGATAAACTAGTAAACTACCTTAAACACCCTAGGCAAGGTCACATCTTGGGTTTCTCAAAAACTAAAACATTGGGTTTAGTAGTCTAATCTTACAAGACACAACCTCCCTTTATATAGAGGTGGAACTTTGGATTTTCGAAACAAAATATGAACTCAAAATTTCTAATATAAGTAGACTAGAAAAACTAAAACAATGTTCATATTTTGGTTCCAATCTTACATTACTTGCCTACGGGAGATCAAAATTAATGACCTTCTCACATTGCCAGTAGGGATGCAAATGAGTTGGATCGGGCCAACCCAATGAACCGTCCTAGTTCATTTGCTTTATTCCTATTGCAAGGTCCTTGTACATAAAATGTACCATCAATTAGGTGGGAAGTGAAGCATGAATGTGGTGAAATGGGTCAATGGGCTGGCCCACATGCGTCCAAATTACCATGCATGACCCCTTCTTTTAGCCAAGATTCTTTGTCTTTGTTTCTCGGGAGGCCTATATGGCCAAGCAAGCACTCCTTTGAAATGTTGTGTTCTTGTGGTTGAGCCATATCATCTAGCAGGCCAACATGTTCCTGCATAAATTTTTCCTAGTTTGTTAAAATGAATTGGTTGTTTCATGCTTACTACCCTGTTTTAACTCTTGTCAGATATTGGCGTCTTCTATTTGTAGTCATCCATGCAAGGGTCACACACTCACACTCAACTAGTCATAGTGTCAACTCTCACTGAACTAGTAAATGCATGGCTGACTTATTTTACTGGTTTGTACTTTGTAGTAAAAGGGGAAGAAAGAAGGAAAGCTGGTAAATGTATTATTCTGGTCCAACTGTGGCTAAGTCTACATGTCCAATCTTAGCTCTGCAACTGCAAACCTGCATATTTGGTAATTTATATTCAGCTGACCTCATTAGCTGGCATTTTTGGTATTCACTACCAGTGCCTTCCTGTACCCTGACTTGGCGAAACTTCCAGCACTTTATCACTTTCATCTGGAAAACCACGAACATGTTTAAGTATTTTTTTTGTCAAATCCAGCGTTTTCTTTTATATAGCGCAGGGTATTGTGTTGCGAATCATTTGTTGTACTAACTATGCTTTTCTTTGAAATTTCTTTATTTAGTATCATGTAACATTCCATGTGTGTGACTTCATTTGTGTTGACTCCCTTTTCTGCATATGTGTTATGATGATTTGTGTGTATGATGGAAAGTGCTTCATTGCATTCTATCTTCTGTAGTGTTTTGGTTGATTGTGTTCTTTTCCACATAATGACGTGCATAATTTTGTTTCTTATAAGTTGCTTCGAGGTCTCAAAATAAATTATTGACTCTAAATTTTGTTCTCCTTGTGCAGGACAATGCCATTAACCCCCTGATTTCAAAGCATGGTGCAGAGTATGTTCTTTGTAAAATAATGATCATATTTCTATTTTTTTTGCAAGCAGTTACATACTTACATTATGTGCTGCTCCTTT